>PVJS01021408.1:0-31538 GCA_004027185.1 Glis glis
TCGGGAGGGCTCTCAGTTCCATACTGCAGCAGCCACGACTTTATTCAGCCCAGTCTTTATATATCCTTTCAGAGCACAAGAAATAGATACAAAGTCCCCTCCACCATACAATGTCAACACCCCTTTCTGTTAACCTGATCTCTTCAGACCACCTCCCTCCTCGCCTGCATCAGGGAGTCATGCCCCCTGGGTGGGTGAGAACAATCAAGTCTCTCCTCAGATAGCCGTTGGCTATGGAAATGTATAGCACTCTTTAACAACAAGTCTTAATCGTCCTGTTTGGTAAAGCTTATACCTCTCAAGGCTGTATTTGCATCTATGAGCCTGAATACAAAGAAATGGCTCCCGACATAAGATATAAAATATTTTATAATGTTTTATTAAAAACACACTTCTCATCTTGAAAGTTTATGTGTGTTTTTTGCTTTTTTATGTTTTTCCTCACATCACTTTCTATACCTTTTTTCCTGTGTTCATCTAGACCTAGACTTTGTCTATAGCTTAAATCAATTGAGGTGTTTATTATTTTTATTTGAAATTAAATTTTATCATCTTTTAGGACATTCCTCCCATCTTGCTTCCTAAGTAAATTTGAAACCAAGACACTTGTGAATTCTTATCTCAAATATAGTTTAGGTCAATTATTGAGGTTTATAGTCATCCAGTTACAACATTTTAGTACTGTCTACCAGATAAAATACACAGAAAGCTCCCATCACTCAACCCTGTTTTATCTATTTTTAACACAATTAACCTTTTGAAATAAACTTGGTAGTTAAGTTTACAGTGGTATATAATTTTTGATTAATCATTAACACACCACATACAACAAGAAATATTTATATTCCTTGAAATTTTGCTATATCTTAGTAATCACTTTTTTCTTCTTATAATTTTATTATTATTTGTATTGTTATTTATTACATCCTTGTAAATAATAAGCAACTGAAGCTTAATATGAGAATATTATTTTATTTTTAGAATCATTACCCCAAATACATTTTTGCCAACTTTCATTTTTTTGAGATTATGTTTATTATTTAATTTGATACTTTTGTTGAAAATCCATTGACCATTACATGTGAGTTTACTTGTACATTTTCCATTGTATTTCCCCCATGTGTGTGTGTATGTGTTTGTGTATCATGTCTTGATTACTAGAACACTATTATGAGTGGTTTAAATTTTCTGAGATTTTTCTTTAATTTAAATATTGCTCTAGGTAGCTTGTCATTTTGTGTGGGAAAAAAACCCTGCTCTTTAGTTGGCATTACTTTGTATCTATAATTTATTGGTTATATTGTGGGAATTATAATTTTATTCATAATAAATCTTCTGACCTAAGAATGTGGTTTGTCCCAAAATTAATTAGATATTCTAACTTTCTATCAGCAATATTATAAAGTTTTCAATTTCATGATCTTTCATTCTTTTGTGAAATGTAAACCTAAATCTTACATGTTGACTACTGTTAAGATGACTTTTAAAAATGTTTCCATGACATACTTTAGAATGTTATGTTCACTTATCTACATACTTTTTAGCAATTTATAGTCATTGTGGTTAGAAAAAGCACAGGTTTTTGTAATTTGTAATTTGACAGACTTAAATTCAATCACTAAAATCATAAATGTATATTTTATTCAACTTTGAAATTATTATGACAATAATATTTGATATATTTAATTGTGAGGATTAAACTAGATTTCATAGTATCTAAAGAACACTAGTATGCTTAATATCCTTAGTTTCAAATGGATGAAAATAATCTTTATATTTCCATGGAGGATATAAATTCATATTCTCATTCTATCTTATGAGGCAATTCTCATCCCTGCCAATACAATAATATCTCTTATTCACTTTCTAAATTTATTCTCTTTAAAACTGTTTGAAAAAATCAGATAACTATTCAATTACAGAAATACTTCCTTTGGTCTTTTATTAACATAATAATACATTATTCCAGCTTCAACCATTTCTACTGCACATATCCATCTAAACAAGTATTTTAAAATAATCTCAAAATTGATTTTAATGCCAATTGTGTATGAAACAAAGACATACAAAAGACAAATCATAATACACTTTATAGAAACTAAACCCTAGCCTTCTGCATCAATTGTTGATAGGAAACAACAAAACATCATTGCTTTCATAGAGTGTATCTTTTGTAGCAACAATGAGTTGAAGCATTAAAAAGTAAAGCACTCCATTGAATTGAAAAGTAAACAGTGAATGAAAAAATCAATACCTAAGGAAAAACATATTTTCTAATCTCTGTTTTTATTCCTCCTTTTGCTTTTGATAGATGATTAAAAAATGAACTCTAAACAAAAATTCCATGCAGATTACACGATTAATGCACCAATCTGATTTGTACAACAGAAGACATCAGATAAAACTTAAAAAAAAAACTATATGAGATGTTGCCCAAATAGAAAGTGGAAGACAGTGAGACACAAAAAAATATAGAAAAGAAAAAGAAGGAAAAGTTCAGTCAAGTCTATCATTACTTAATTCCTTTCCTAATAAAAATGAGACCTTTGTTTATCTGTCATCAATTTACTTGGCAAAAATAAAAGCTAAAGTATGATGAGACAGGTCACATTTTACATTAATTTGTTCGTCTACTGGCTCGTTGTTAGACTTCTGCAAATGAGGGAGATGTGTGTGTGTGTGGGGAGGTTGTTTTAGATCCATGATAATGGTCATTGACTTTCTGGAGGTCTCTGTCACACCTAAGTGAGAGGCAATTAGAATTGACAAGGTCTTCAATACATTCCCGTGGACTGCAGCTCACACTGTTTTCTGGCTTGTTCTTGTTCTCACTACCCATGTCTTATTTTCCTGTCCCAAACCCCTGTCTTGTGGTATTTAACCTTTAGCATCAATCTGACAGGAAGACAAAATCCTTACAAAGTCTGCTTAGCTAGTTCCAACAGTTGCCTCAGTTCAAATCTAAGAAATTTCACATTGAACCTTTACTAAGACACCATACTAAATAATACCCTCAAATGAGCAATAATAAATATAGAGCATTTTCTGTAATTATTGAGTGAAACTTAACATCCTTTGAAATTGCCTTGTAGGATTCCATTTTCTTCACTAATATCTAATTAACCATATCTCCTTGGTTCTAAGTTTTAAGGGTTATTCCATGATCTAACATATGCATATTTAATTTATCTCAGTCTACCTTCAAACGAAATTGTACAACTTCATATATGAAGTGAAAATTCTACAACAATGTTTGCATTTAACCCCCATCCTTTGTACCTTTATTGTCATAAATATTTATTTTCACTACGTAATAAATTCTGAAGTACATTGTTGGTATTTGTTATAAATGTTGTCTTAAGGTAATTAAAAGATGAGAAAATATTTTTATAAGTATTCTTAAATGCATGTAGCAGAATAAAGTGAAACATTTTATGTAAATAACAACTTATATTTCATATATGTTTATATATTTTTGTATTTAATATACAAAATACATGGAGAGGTACATATCAAACATTTTTTCTGTCAGGGGGTAGATTCAAGGGTTGATTTTTATTAACTTGTAATTGAATGAAAAGAACATTTATCATTCTTCATGGATCACATTGTTAATTTGAATATATCTAATATTTTTATTTTTAAATAATATTTGTAAACCACCAGAATGCCAAAAATATTACTACAAATAATCATACTTTAAGTGTGTTATTTGCCTTTAAAATTTTTTTTCAAAAATCTTTTAAAAAGCAAATAAAATTTGTCATTTGTTTTAGTCTACATTCCCATTGTGAAGACCAAAATACCTGACACAAACAACATGGAAGAGGAATAGTTTATTGGACTCATGGTTTCAGAGGTACAGCCCATCGTTGACTAACTCTAAGGAACACATCATGGTGGCACGTAGTGTGGCAGAGGACAGCAACTCATCTCACGGCAGCCAGAAAGCAGAGAGACAGACAGAAAGTGGCCAGGAACAGATGGAGTTCTCAACGCCAAGCTCTCAGTGACCCACCTTCTTCTCCAGCCACATCCTGCCTGCCTTCATTACCCAATGAGTCCATTCAAATTATTAATTCATAAATGGGTTTATCCACTGATTAGATTAGGGCAATAATTCAATTATTTTACCTTTGAACATTTATGCATTGCCAATACATGAGCTTTTCCAGGAGTCATTCTGTTTTCAAGCTATAACACCACTCCTACTCCTTTTTGCAGATCCAACTTTCTATCTGGTATCACGTTCTTTCCGCTTCGATAATTCCTTTTAACATTCTCTGTATTACAAGTCCACTGATGTCTTAAAAACTATTTTGTCTTCATTTTTAAAAGTTACTTTTGATTTTTAAAACATCTTTCAAAAGTTAAGTATCAAAATTCAAAATTTCTTATATTTTAACGTACTGTGTTATTTGTTGCTAGCATATGGATATTTCAACATCAATTTCTAGGCAGTTGATAAAGGGATTTATCACAAAATGCCACACTTCTAGAAAATGCTAAACTTTTTTATTTTTATTAATTTTATTGGTGCATTCTAAACATCCATGATTGTGAGATTCATAGTGATACAATCATATGTGCACAAAACAGTAGTTTGACTTTTTCCCTCCCCATATCTTCCCTTTTCCTTCCCATACATGATAGTGAAATTTATTTATTTATTTATTTATTTATTTATTTATTTATTTGCGGTACCGGGGATTGAACCCAGGGGCGTTCTACCTCCACGCTACACCCCCAGCCCTTTTTTTTATACTTTATTTTGAAACCGGGTCTCACGAAGTTGCGGAGGGCCTCACTAAGTAGAGAGAGAGAGAGACAGGGAGAGAGAGAGAGAGAGAGAGAGAGAGAGACAGGGAGAGAGAGAGAGAGAGAGAGACAGGGAGAGAGCTGAGGCTGGCTGCGAACCCCGATCCTCCGGTCTCTGCCTCCCAAAGTACTGGGATTACAAGTGTGCACCACCATGCCCGGCTGATAGTGAAATTTACAACAGTATACTCACACATGCACATAACATAATTTATTCTATTTCCTTCCCCAACCTCCCTTTTCCCTCTACTTCTCTCCTGGGTCCCCTCAACTCTTCTGGTGTCTCTCATTTTCATGAGGTCCATTTTCTGTCTTTTTTCTCTCTAGCATCCACACAGGAGAGAAAACATGTGGTCCTAGATTTTATGATGTCACTATTAAGGTTAGATATAGACTGTCCCCTGAAGAGCTCATGTATTAATGATCAGAATTAACATAATTAAGTCATGAGGGCTGCAGTCTCACCAGCAGATAAATCCACTGTAATGGGATGTTACTGGGTGGTAACCTAGGCAGGTGGAGTGTGACTGGAAAAAGTGGGTTCTTGAGGGTGTGGCTTGAGTAACCATGCTTTTGTCTTTGAACCCCTTGTTTGCTCTCTTCCTTCACACCTCTGTGTGAGAGCATAACCTTGTTCTCGCCATCTCTCTGCTTCCTGTCACCATTCCCTGATATCCTCAGACCCTGGCCTCATATTCACTGAACCTGAAATCTCCAAAAACTGTGAGCAAATACATTTTCCTTCCTCTAAATTGTGTGGACAGTTGTTCTGGATTATAGCAATGAGAAAGTTGACTGAGACAGTCACTTAGCATGATCTCCAGTTCCATCCATTTTTCTGCAAATGATATAATTAGTTAAGACTGAATAAAACTCTATGGAGTGCATATTCCACATTTTCTTTTCCAGTCATCTGTGGATAGATACCTAGGTTAGTTCAAGAAATTTTCTATCGTGAAACATGCAGCTATAAATATGGTTATGCATATATCAATATAGTGTTATTTGTTAGGAAAAGATGCCAAGGAGTGCAATAGATGGGTAATATGGTGATTACATTCTTAGTCTTTTTAGAAACCTCCATATAAATTGCCCTAGTGTTTGTACTAATATGCAATACCACCAACAATATGTCTTCCTTTTCCCCCCACAACCTTACCAGAATTTATTATTGTTTATATTATTTATTAATACCATTCTATCTGAAGATTGAATCTCAGTACATTTTTTTAAAAATGTTAAACTAATAATTTATATTCAATTGCAGTTGGACTTGCTTTCTCAGGTGGAAATAGGATGCATTTATACTAGAAAATTAAACTATTAAATAATAAATGAGCATTTGTAGTACAAATTTAGACATAATATCTAGATGTCATTTATTAGTATTGACTGTTTCATGTTCATGGTATAATATATCCCTTGTTAAAATCAGCACATTTTTTCTTTGTAGAACTGGGGATTGAGCCCAGGGGCATTCTACCTCTGAGCTACACCCCCAGTCCTATTTTTTATTCTTTATCTTGAAAAGAGTCTCACTAAGTTGTGGAGGGCCTCATTAAGTAGCTGAGGCTGGATGGGAACCTGTGATACTCCTGTTTCAGCCTCCCAAGTACTGGGATGGCTAGCACATTCAGTTTTTAAGAAAATAATTTAAATTTGAATACTATTTCAGCCTTCTTTCTGAGACAATTTTTTGAGGTATATAGCTTTCGATTTGAGGTACGATAGAAGAAATTTTAAAAATAGGTAGAAAAAGGCATAAAGGAAGGGCAAGGAAACTAAATTTAAGTTCTATATGATTTTCTATGTCTCTCACTTGCTAAGCCAAGCTCTCTCCCAAGACTCTCACTCCCAAATTTCTGGAAAATCTGTAAATGTACTTGTACACTGTTAATTAGACCACAAATAAACAGATTAAAGAAGAGATACATAACAATTTAAGAGACCTAAAATCTAGGGGACTTGCATTATCTACTGATCAGATAATAAAGACAGTATCAACCTAATACTGATCCTGAGAATGACCAGGCCACCATAAAACTTCCTGAGACCACAGACTAATGGCACCACTCCATACTCTCCCATACCCACCCCTTACCAAGCTTCCTTTGCAGGAAGATTCAGGGACCCTGGAAAGGCAAAAGAAAGTGCCTCACTCTTGATATGGAGAACATTCTCCCTTAAGTGTGCATTCCTCACTTTCCTAATACAGTCTTTATGCCTCTATTGACACAACCCAAAATTATTTTCCATTATATATTTCAAGGACCCCACTGGTACTAAGGTTGAGCCCTGCCCCCCACTCTGAGAACCCTGGGGACTGTTTTCCAGAAACATCTCTTCTTTCATGACACTTTTTAAAAATTTTTAATTTTTTTTTTTACTGAGGACTGAACCTAGGGGCATTCTAACTCTGAGCTACACCCTCAGCCCCCTTTTAATTTTTTTTTTAAATAGGGTCTCACTAAGTTGCTGAGAGTCTCACTAAGTTGCTGAGACTGGCTTCAAATCTGTGATCTTCCTGTCTCAGCCTCCCAAAATACTGGGATTATATGCATGGTGTGCACCTCCATGCCTAGCTTTCATGACACTTCTTTTCCACAAATAATTACTGTCACTTTCTTGGTGACAGGCCCTAAGTACAGTAGAATGAACACATCTGAAAACTCCAGGATCCTCTTGATCTTACTAGCTATGGTGTGAGGGCAAATGACATATAGATGAACACAGCATAGAGGGAGTAATAAGATTTAAAAACAAAATATAGGGGTGTAAAAGATCATTTGGGATGTACTATTCTTAGTTACTAAACAGCTCTCTAAGGGGGGGTCATATTTTAGCAGAATACAACATTCCTAACATGGGTGAATTGTGCACAAGAATCCCATAAAGAATGTGTGTTGATTATTGACCAGACTATGAGGATTCCCAATATCTTAAGGAGAGACAAAATTTAAGATAAAATGAAGAATGGAAATGTGTGTAAAGAAAAATGCGATGTCTATGTTGAAACAATAGATATTTTACATTTCTTTAAGAAATTTTCTTGTAAGAGATTTTATAATTTCTTTCATCTGACATTCAAAAACTCATCCAAGGCTTTTGCTAATTAACTCCCCTCATGATATTTTAATATCTGTTTATATACTGAATTGGTATTTTTATACTAAAAAAGTACACGATGTTTCACCATTTCCAAGCACTGTTTTTTGCCCACTAGGGAGAAATATGTTCCCTATGGAGAATGAGTACTAGGAATCAATAATTATATTTTTAAAGTTATACATTAAGAGTTTTCTACTTTTAATTTATCTTGAAGGCAAAAGTCATTCTCTAAAAATAAAACAGAAACAATTAAAGATACATCAATTCACACATCAGTTTTGTTAAAAATTATCAAAACATGCTCTAAATAATTTAACTAAACTGAAAAACTTTAAAAAGTACATTTATTTATAGAACTTCTTGCTAGAACTTAATAATGGATGGAATTTACATGAACTAATGTTGTATTATAAAATAATGAAATGTTTCATTTTATTCATTTATTTATTTATTTATTTATTTATTTATTTATTTGAGGTACTGCGGATTGAAGCTAGGGACATTCTACGTCCAAGTTCCACTCCCAGCCCTATTTTCTATTCTTTATTTTGAAACAGGCTCTCACTAAGTTGCGGAGGACCTCACTAAGTAGCTGAGGCTGGCCGTGAACCCAGATCCTCGGGTCTCCGCCTCCCAAGTACTGGGATTACAAACATGTGCCACCATGACCGGCATGAAATGTTTTAGATTCAAAACTCTTTCAAGCAAAAAGTTTACCTCTAGACTTACCAAACACTCATTTTGCTAAAAAAAAAAGTCACAAGTAGTCTCTGATCCTAGTTTCTCTATTAATTCAATTAATGACCTGTGTAATCACATTTGAGTCATTTAAGCTTCGAGTATCTATCTGAGTATCTTTGAGTATCTGTGTTTTTTGTCTATCTATGAATACTCTTGAAAGAGAGAGTTCTTTCTATTATAGTCAGTATCAGCTTATTGTGTGGCTGAGCACATAAATCTATTTGTGTACTTCCATCAGAAAACTAAATTTTATAAATCACTTCATTTGTGTCATATTCCCACTAAGGTA
Source organism: Glis glis (assembly GCA_004027185.1). Classification (NCBI taxonomy): domain Eukaryota; kingdom Metazoa; phylum Chordata; class Mammalia; order Rodentia; family Gliridae; genus Glis; species Glis glis. Next base: position 8,957 of record PVJS01021408.1, read on the forward strand.
TTAATGATAATCTGTATCCCCATATACCCTAACCCACAAAAGAGAATTCACTGGCCAAAGGGCACCAGAGTTGACCCAGTTTATATGTTATAATTTTCCTTTCAAATGAATAATATTCACTCTGGTTTTATATGATTTTCTACTGTGCTTTGCTTCTGGATACCCATTTCCAAGTATTTGATTCACTAAATGTGTGTTAAATCATGTGTCTCAGGACCAAAATTTGAATTGTGTTGAATTTATCAAATCACCTCTCTAGTTTGAAGATTAATGGCAGTTTTCTGTGGAGCTTCTCATTGAGATATCCAGTGCTTACTTTTGGATTCTTTCTGAATGTTTCATGTTCGTTTCTATCATTCTTTGTAAAATACCTTTTTCTATCATGTCTTTATTTATGATATAAACCTAAGTACCAGAATATATTTCATTATTATGAACAAAACCAGCGTCCTAATCATAATAAGAAGTGAATTATCCATTCAAGATTAATGTTTCCCCAGAGTACTGTGGAAACTGTGGGGGGGACCGATGTATCATTCAGAAATATAAAAAACAAAAAATATTGTTGTGAAAAATTCTGGCTTTGAATAAAAAAATAAAAGAAATTGAAGAATTATGTTTTGTAAACCTCTGAAATTATTGTAAAAGTCATTAGAATCATAGTCATTAAATCTTGCTATTCTTAAGTCTCTTTTATAAGAGACAAGAACTCAAGAAGCACCTTAAAGTATACTAGGAAAGTCTATTCTGACTTCCCCCTTTTGGGCATTTTGTGCTTCTCAGAAAAAAATAACAGAGATTTTACTTGGCGGAATCTAAAGAAAATGAGACCCTATTGAAAAGTCATACAGAGAATAAAATAAATGAGTCAAAAGCCCATTTCAGAATGTACAAAAATGCAGCTGAGGTTCAGACAACTCTTAGGTTGAAAAAAATCCTAAAATACAGAAATATTCTGCTTAGAAAGCAATTTCTTTGGTGAAAATGAAATTATATTTGGTCACCTCTTACAGTTTTCTTGTCAGTTAAATGTGGATTTGAATTCATAGAATTCAGAATTGTGACCTGCCATATTCTGGGTCTGTTTTTTTTTTCTGCATTAGGTTTCATTGTGTCTTGTTATAAAAGACATAAAAGAAGACAAATCTTAGATAATCAGTTGTAGGTGGTCAGGAAATACACATATGAGGCTATATTTCTTGTGATCTGAATTCTATCACAATCTCTCTGTGAGCTGAAATCATCCACAGAAGTGCTGAAAAGGTTTGAGTGTGAATTTGTTATCAATTTCTATGCAGCCAAGGAGACCTCTGGAATCAGCCTGCTAGTCAGTTCTGCCCCTCTAACACTCCCTAAAGATATCCCGAGATGCCTGAGAGTACATGAGCGAGTACCACCTTGAAGAATTTATTTACATAACTGTGCTCATCTCAGGGAATAAGAGCCTCATAGGTCAGAGAGGGTATAAACATACATTTACAAAGGAAAAATACAACTTGCAAAGAACATAAAAATTAGTACAAAGAACACATTAAAAATTAAATGTAATCATTCATCATTTACTTTTTCACATACTAATTTCATAGAAATATCACTGTTAATATCTGTGGTAGACTACATTTCTACTCATCAATATGTAGAGATTTTATCTCCTTATCCTGTAAAATTAGGCTCACAAAAAATTAGGCTCAACTATTAACTTGTTTAGTCTGATGAACTGGAAAAGAAAATTATGTTACATCTAGTTAAAAAATTGATGCATGTTAATTGTATATACTAATTAATATTCAGTGTGATATTTCCATACATGCCTACAGTGTGTGTTGATCATATTCAACCACCCTTCTCCCACCCTAATCTCTTCTGCACCCCCTAGCACCTCTAGTAATCACTATTTTACTTTCAGATTGACTTTTTTTTTAAGTTTCCACACATGAGAGAGAACATGGTACATCTTTTTTCTGTGCCTGATTTATTGTGCTTAAAATGCTGGCCTCCATTTCCATCCATTTTTGCTGCCCATTTTAGTCTTTCAATCTTATTTATGGCTGAATATTTCAGCACATTTTCTCTTTCCTTCTGCTATGAAGACTAACAATTGTCTTGCTTCTGGCCACTCCTTCAGCTCAGATAATGAGTGAACATGTTACTTGTGTTAGGCAAACAATTCAGATTCTCAAATGTAAAATAATACTTACTGAAAATATTATTACACAATATTTAAATTGTGGTTATCAAGTCAAAAGTCCATTTGTTCTAAGGGTATTACTTAACACCCAACATACTTATTGTGGGAAGTGTCCACTATTTGGTGCTCATGTTTTGGAAGTCATTGCTGAGCACAAGCAAGACCCAGCACCTACAACTTCTAGCCACTTGGCTATCCACCTCCGGAATAGTCATATTTTTGTATTTGGAACTCACCTGTAGACTCAATCCATTTGATTATAATTAATTAATTAATCTATTTCTTTCTTTTCTTTTCTTACATTTCTTTTCTTTCTTTCTGTTACTGGGATTAGAAGCGAGGGAAATTCTACCTCTAAATCACACCCCCTGCCGTATTTTATTTTTAGTTTGAAACAGGAACTCACTAAGTTGCAGAGGACCTTGCTAAGTTGCTGAAGCTTGTCTCAAACCTGACATTCTCCTATTTCAGCTTCCCAAATACTGAAATTACAGGCATGCAACACCATGCCTGACTAATCATTTTTTTATTTAGTAATTGAGATGATCATTAAAATAATCTTCAGTCTTTCAAAATATTTGTTGATATTTCTTGTTTGAACAAGTTTTTATTTTAAATAATTCTGAATTTTTCACTAGATATCACATTTTTCTTTCTAATTAGTATTATATTATGTTGCATAACTTATTTGTAATTTGTTCTATTACTTAATTTTGTGTATTACTTATTTGTTATGGAGTTTGTGGAGATATTACTTTATGATCTAATAAATAAGTCATTCTTATATTTATTCCATAAGAATATAAGTTTTACTTTGATAATTTAAGAATATATGTATAAATAATATATATTTCAAAGGTATATATGTATTATAGATAAATTTCACATATATATACATATATCCCTATTGTAATAATTATTACTAATTATCATTTAATAATTATTTTAATTGGTTTCTATGGCTCAGAGTAAACTAAATGTTAAACTTCAATGTCTTTCTCTTCTCTGAAAATTGAAAAACATTACTTTAAATTTTTATATTATTTTAATACATCTAGGCTTAGAGTTAAAAAGCTTCTAGATTTTAGACACTGACTTCTCATTGAAGTTTGTCTTCTCATTCGTTCATATATTGGAGAGTTGGTGCTTTTTAATTGTTTTCTTTTCAGTCAGCTTATATTCAACATAAATTATTTGCTTTAAATTACTAAAATCTTCCCTCTAGTCTCTTACTTGAAACTTGAAACGTTAGTGTGTAGTTAGGAGTTTAGCATGATTGGAAATAAAAACACAAACTACCAAGGGAAATAATGAAAAAGTTCACTCTCTCTCTGCAATTTCTTTATTAATTTTGCACTGTCTCAAAACCTTTATTTTTTTTACTGCAAGTATAGACAATGCAGGATCTGTTCTATTGAGGTATGAAAATGACAGAAGTCAAATCATGAAGGTACACTGGTTGATGTGAGTTTTAGTTTCATACTTTTTCTCACTGTCTGAAAGAAATTCTAATTGTTTTCCACTTGCAGCTTGCATTCTTCCCTGTTCTACAACTCCAAGCAGAGCACAGTTTGTACCTGTCAGTTCTCATTGTTTCTACTTCCTTAGTTATTTTAATAGACATTCAGGAAAGAAGAGAACTTCCAGTATGATCCCAGGGGCTGGGGGGTTTGCTCAGAGGTAGAGTGTGCACTCACCATATGCAAGGCGGTGGGTTCAATCCCCAGAACAAAAAGTTGATTGATAGATAATAACCTAAATGTTTCTCATGAGGCAATAATTTTCTTGGAAGTTATGAACAATAGAAATTTGTTTCTCACTGCTCTGGAAACTTGAAAGACCTCAAGCAAAGCAACCACAGATGATTCAATGTCTATTATGAGCACACTTCCTGGTTCGTAGAACTTCCTCGTTCTCCTTGAGTCCTCATTTGACAGAAGAGGTAAGGGGGCGCTCTGGAGTCTCCTGTAGAAGAGCAGTAACCCAGGTGATGAGGATTGGATTCTCATAATCTAATCACCCACGTAAGGTCTATGCTACTCCTATCATCACTTTGGAAGTTAGGGTTCTGACATGCATTTTGGAGGGACACAGCCGTTCAGTCTATAGCAACACTGAATGTTCGATTTTAACATGCCATCTTAGATTATATTAGGAAATGAATAATAAATATTTAAGCTAATGTCCAATTCATGTTTGCAGGACAATTATTTCAAAGTAGCAGTAAGATTCCTAGAAAAAGAAAGAATTGAGAGACTAGCTTCAAAGTTTGTTATAAAATCTGTTGCCCTTGGTTTCCAAAGAACTTTGAAACTGTCTTCCCTGGGAACAAAATAAAATTAAGAAAAGGAAATGGCCCACCTCAGATCTAATTGAACCTGATTAAAAATGTCTTGAAATACTAAGTTTCTCCACAAGTTTTATTTGTGGGAAACTTATCCGTAAAATTATTGAAATGATACATTTTCTTGAATTAATAAGATTCTTTGATATTTTTCAGGTTATGGGAGTCTGTTCCAACAATATTCCATATTATGTGGATTTTATAATTATTGGACAACATAGGACATATTTTACCACATGGGATTTGAAGGCAGACCTATTGAGCATAAAAATACATGTTCTACCATGTGAAATAAGACTAAGAAAGGGAAATGTTCTTAACTACTCATGGCCTCAGTTGTCCAATTTGTATTATAGTAAAAGAAACAGTATTATATATGAGGTTCCATTAAGATTTGTGTGGCATAATTCATATGATGTGCTAAGAATAGTTCCTAACTTATAAATTGCTTTTGACAAATGTTAGCTATTATGATGATGATTCATTGTTGTTATAAACTAACTTTTGAATGTAGATACAAATTTGGACTACAAGATTGTCTATGGAATGTAAAAGAACCACGCCACATTTAAATTGGAAGTGAAAAAATAAAGTATAAAATTTAGGATCATAGTCTAGCCTATGGTAATATTCATGAATGTTTTTGCCAGTCTGCAGTAGTCAGAATGATATATAAGTATACCTATGATCTTTGTGATTCTGGAAGTGAAATATAGCTAAGTTCATTTAAGAAGATTCTTCTTCCATTTTGGAAACTCTTCCTGTAGCAGATTCATGTAATCTTTTTTTTTTAACTTTTTATGTTCATTTATTGGTGCATTGTAAATTGTAATTATACATTTTGATACATGTAATCTTATAAATACTATTTCAATGAATGAACAGGGGATCAGCCAGAGAGGAAAGGAGCACTTTAGCCAAATACGTATGCACAAAAGGCAGCAAATCAGTTGCTTCCTCAATTACTTGAGCATACTCAACCATGTGAAATTGGAGAATGTTGGAAAAACATCTCTAATATCATAGTACTTACAATTTTGACCCAAGAGATTAAAATCTAGCAATCTTTGTAAAACGGAAGCCTGTATTTCATCCACTAAAGTAAAAATAATATTTATTTCTCCATTTCATACTCTCAGAACTAAAATCCAAAGGAGCATGGTGATACATTACTACACTAATAATGTTTATTCCAGTTCTTAGAAAAGTATTTAAAATTATGATACTTTCTGTAAATTTCATATCCTCTATTACTGCTATTCTCCAAACTATGTCAAAACATTTTTATTTCAAAATTAAGTAATAGGATTTGTAGTCATTATAATTCTCAAATCCATTACATATCCAAATGCTTAAACTTCGAAAGAAAATTGGCACTATGATTGGTAGGAAGCAAAATATTTCTGGGTAATTCAGATTTAAATGAATTTGCATTCTACTCTAGGAAAATATTGCTTATCCCTTTCTAATTTATACAGTATCACAAACACTGTGATTAAAGCACAAACAAACTCATAGGAGGAAACATTTATATAGAGCAACTGATAGAAAATATATCATTTTCATCATGCATAAGAATGCCTTTTTTTAAGCAGCAACACCTGACAAATATCCATGTTCAGTGAATTACAGAAATACCAGCTCTTGTACCTTGAGGATTTGTACCAGGCGTTGTGCCAAGTGGTTTGCATACAATATCACAACATATTCTTGCAAGAATTTGAGAAGGAAGTACTGTGATTACCTTCAATTTACCAATGTAAATTGAGAATTATAGAGATTAAACATCTTGGCCAAGGTACAAAAATAATTAAAAGATGTATATATCTACCTTAGCTCAGAGCCTCTGCTATTATCCAGTGTGTCTGGCTGTCAGTTAAATAGCTCTTAAATCTTGGACTCTTCATTGTCCATACCTTCTTCCAGTTCCCCTAGCTCAGGCAAGCATTGCATCTTTTTTTTTTCAATTACTACAAGCACCTTCTTATTGATTTGTTGCCTCTACAACATAAATCTAATCAAGTTATTCATTACTCTACTGCTTAAAACATGTCCAAGGAAGATAATTTATTACCTAGCCTCGGCTTCTCTTTGCAGCCTTAGTTCTCAAAACTCCCTCATTTATGGGTAGTGCTCTTTTTTATCCTTTCAGTTCACTAAAGATGCCAAGTTACATCTTGGCAGGATACCAAAGCCTGTGACAATAGACTCTAGCATCTTTCCCTGGACAATGCCATCTCTATCTTTATTTCTTAACTTAAATATCACACCTTACTAAAAAATGATCTTACCTGGAAAAACCTTTGCAGGTGTTTGCACTATAACTGCATGCATGCTAGACAGTACACTAGGAAACATATCAGTATAGGTAATTTGGTTATTTCGGAGGAAGAGCTGACAATTGTTAATTGGAATAAGATATTTCCTTGTTGTTCCAACTGCCTGTTATCTTTCCTAATTTTATCTTTCCAAGAGATAAATACTAACAATAAATCTGGAGTCATAGGCTGTTTTTTCCAGGTATAACTTAAATTCACATGTCTGTTACTTAAATTGCATATTAAATCCAAGTACACATAAAAAGATAAAGGTCCTGACTCTTTCACTGTGGGAAGTTCTTCAGTGCCCATCTTAACGTACTTTATGATCTAATTTAACATCTTGATACACTGCATGTTTGTAGGGAAGTATATATAAAGGATCACAAAATATAATATCAATTTCCTATATTCCTATATCCTTTCATGTGCTACCTTCTCCCATCTCCAATATTACCTCTTGATCTTTTTTTTTTTTAAATCTGGGACTTGAACCCAGGGGCATTCTACTTCAAAGATCCACCCACAGCCCTTTTTAGTTTTTATTTTGAAACAGTGTCTTGCTAAATTGTTGAGGATAGCCACAATCCTCCTGTCTCAGCCTCCCAAGCTCTGGGATTACCGGTGTGCACCCCCATTCTGGGCTCTACTATAACCTCTTGATGAAGCTCCACAGGTTTGGCCATCCTCAGGGGGGCATGTAAGATAAGAGAATATTATATTCTATATGGATATTATCTCTATTTTTATCAGGTCCCTGACAATTGCAACTGGGAATGGGTTCCTATGACCAGACCAGAGTCCATCCTGACCTAATGTCTTTAAAATAAACAAGCAATAGCCATTGCAAAGAATTACCACTAAACTGGGCACCAGGAACATATGTTTCATGATTGGTTTCTTAATGTCAGAAACAAGTAAAATTCAGAAATTAGTCAGTACCATTTTTAAAGAATAAGAAAATTAGGAGTGATCAACCATTACTTTTTCATGACATTTTAGAAATCTTTTCAATCATAAGTGATAATAAATGATAAAGAACTATGTGGCATTGACCTTATTTAGAACAAGCTACAATAACAAAGTACCATTTACTAGTGCCTTGTAAACAATAGAATTTATTTTTCCATAGTTCTAGAGGCTGGAAGCCTGAGTTTAGGATGCCAGTATTATCAGATTCTAGAGAAGAACTTCTCGCTGCAGAATGCTAAATTCTCCTTTAATCTTCACATGGCATAAAGAGGTCTAGACAGTTCTCTGCTGTTTCTTTTATAAGGGTGCTGACCTTATTCATAAGATCTCCATCCTTATACCCTAATCACCTCCTAAAATTCCACCTTTGAATACCATCATATAAGGGATAAGGATTTTAACATATTATTTTTTGGGGTGGACACATTTAGTCCCTAATAGCATTGAATAGTATTTTGATGATGGATGTCAAAATAATGTTATGATTTTTATAAGCATCCCATTTCATCATCACATGTTCACAGAAGATTATGTTGCACAGGTGATGGAAATAAGTCATTAAGTGAAGATTGAAAGCACATTATATTTTCTAAAGAAATTAGTCCTAGGTTTAGTAATAAATCGAACTACTAACATGTCATAAAGTTAATGTACATGTGAGGAACAGACACTTGATGGTATTAGGGTTAGAAATCCTTATTCTGTAATAAAAAAGTTATCTTTCTGGGATGTATATTTAAAAGTAAGCAAAAAATATCACACATTAATTTAAGAAACTATTAAGAGAAACTCTGTTTTGTGATATAAACTATGATAAGATAGATATATTTTAGAATATAATATTTGGGCCTTTTTCAGAAAAATAATATGGTGGACAAAAACCTTAATCAAATGAAATATTTTCTTTGTTCTTAGCATAACACAAAATTTTTAAACAGAAAGAGGAAGTATATAGAAAAATATTAAAAATTAAATTGTTCCTCCTCTGCTTTATATATTTCAATAATAAATATTCTTTTAAAATGTTTCTTCTGAATCTCCCAGATTATGATGAATTAAATATATAAAATACTAGAAGTTTTACTGTTATATAATTAGAGAAATAGATTAGATTGTTAGATCCAGAAATGTAAAACATTTTTCTTTATATTTTTAAAAACAATAGATATTTTAGAGCACTCAGTTTACTAAGAAACATTATTTTCAAAATATTTTTAATAAAAAGGATGTGTATTGCTATTTCTGAAATAATATTTTAATGTCAAATCTCACATATGGTTAGATGAGATATTTATTTCTCTGTAACTCCATGTAATGATTATTTTGAGTTCCCATTCTAACTGGAAGAAGGAAATTTAAACTTTGTCATTTTTAGTTAAACTGAACCATTTTGGAAAATTTTCCTTTCCTTTCTTCCAGAGTTTACTTTTATATTTATTTACTTATTTATTTATTTATTCATTCATTCATTTATGGCACTGAAAATTAAATCCAGAGAATTTTACCTCTGAGATACACCCCCCTTTATTTATTTATTTTAATTTATTTATTGTTATAGTTAGATATAAAATGGTCCCTTGAAGAGCTCATATATTGGTGTGTGGAGTTGATGTAATTGAAACATGAGGGTTGTAGTCCCAGCAGTGAATAAATCCATTGCAGTCTGTTTATCTGGGTGGTGACCTAGACCTGTAGGGTATGGCTGGAGAAGGTGGGTCTCTGGGAATTGTACATAGTTCCTCCTCCCCCTGATCTCTCACTTGCTTCCAGCCTCCATGATGGGAAGAGCACATCCCTCTCTTCACTTCCCACCACCATGCCCTGAGATCCATGGTCCCTGGCCTCACATGGACTGAACCTGAAACCATAAGAAAATAAATCTTCTTTTCTCTAAGTTACATGATCAATATTTTAGATTATAGCTGTAAGAATGCTGAACGGAACAGAATTTGGTACCAGGGAAGTGGGGTTGCTACTATATCTAAGTCTGATTATGTGGATTGTGACATTTTGGAACTGTTTTGTTAGAAGAAATTGGGAAGGCCAGAATGCAGCCAGAAAGGCAGATGGTAGAGACTGTGCTCAGGAGATTTTGGAGGGCAAAGAAGACTCCATAGGAAAGTGGAGTAGAGGCCACAAGTGTTAGACTTTGGCAAAGAACTTATCAGCATTTTGCCCATGTCCTGAAAGTTTGTGTGATGCCCAACTTAAAGATGATGGACTGAATAAACTGGTGGAGGAAATATCAAAACAGAAAATATCCAAACTGCATTATGGATATTGATGTCTGCATTCAGCGAAGTATACACTGAATTTCAGGAGTAGAAAGTAAAGCACAGAGACTTTATAGATTTGCAGTTTGGCCTGAAAGGCATATGAAAAGCTAGGGCCCAGAGAGATCATGTCATGGAAAGAAGTAAGATGGCAGAAAGGAAGCAGTGGCCATGATGGAGGCGGCAGATGGATTTGGGGCCAGGGGCGGCCCAGATGGATGCGGGCTGGCTGTCATTGAAAAGTCCCCAGTGACAGTGATTAATGACGGCATGGTGACCTTTTTTGTTCGTGGCCCATCTCAGCGCTCATGTAATGCTGGCCTTTCTCAAAAAAGGGGGCCATGAAGATTTGCTCATAGATTACAAAGGAAGACCTGGGAAGCCAGGCAATGTGTGGCAGGGTCAGAATCCCTGGAAGCAGGCCCAAATGGAACACTCTATGAAGCTGTGAGGTGAAACCATAGTTGTAATAAAAAAAAACAAGATTTAGAAAAGCCAGACATGTCAACAACCATGAAGAAAGGCTATAAACTGCGAGCCATGGAGTCAGGCTGGAAAAGCCAGTATGTCGCCACTGGAATCAACCAGGCCACTGGGGTGGGGCTGCTATGGCCCTGTGGAGGTCTCATCTCATGGCCATATGCCTCAGAAGCCAGAAGTGGAGCCATAAGATTACATGTTTACCCTGACAGATTTTGTTACTGTTTTAGGTCACGTTCCTTCTTTCTATGGCCCTATTCCTCCCTTTGGGAATGCAAATGTTTACTCTTTGCCATTGTATATTGATTGGATGCATGTAACTTGCTTTTAATTTTGATCTTCATTTTCTTTTACAGGGGTTCAAAAGAGATCAGTTGAGTCTCGTAGGAGACATTGGACTTTGGGAATGTCAGGGATGCTGGAACTGTTAAGACTGTGGGAACTTTTGGAGAGGACTAAGTGGATTTTGCCTTCTGAAATGGGCAAGAGCTCTTCAGGGACTAGGGACAGAATGTTGTAGTTAGAAAGGAAAAAAATCTACCTTTTTGTATTCTACCCTTGTCACTTTGAGAACATCTCTAAGTTTGCCATATCTTTGGGGGAAAAGCTAGAACATAAATCTCTAACTTCATAACAAAAACTCTTTATCAAATTGCGTAAAATTGGTTATTCAAAGAAAATATTAAAGTATACAGGAGAAAAAAATGCATTGCATATGGAGGAAAAAAGATTAAGAACCATGACTGGCAGCTGCTTTCGTGTCATAAAAACCATAACACAAAAGGCAGTGGAGCCACATCTTCAGCCTACTAAAAAACTCTCATCCTTGAACTCTTTGCTAAACAAAAACATTGTTCCAAATTAAGGTAAATTAAAGACATGTTCAGACATCCAAAAGCTTGAATGATTCACCATCAGCAGACTTATGCTATAAAATGATCTCAAGGGAAGTTGTTCAGGGAGAAGGAGAATGATACCAGATGGAAATCTGTATATATAAAGAGAAATATTGAAAACTCGAAAGCAGTGAATATGTGGGCAAATATAAAATAAACATTTCCTTGGGATTTCCCATAGTCAGGAACCAGCAGACAAAAGCAAACAAGCCACCATCTTCGCACTGTGATTACCCATGATAGACTGGCACTATGATTAACCATCATAGTAAGAGAGAGAGAGAGAGAGAGAGAGAGAGAGAGAGAGAGAGCTGCCATTATGCACCGGGCAGTGCTGTGCTCTGAACTCAGAAGGTTGCCTTGGATTTCTCTTTTGACTGTTTCTTGTAATCCTAAGGACACGTGTAGTAAACTTAGGTACAACATGTATGGTTACCGAGGCTCAGAAATCTTCAGAATGAGGCTATTGACCGCATGCAAGTCAGCCGCCATGACAAGTAGATGTGGTTTTGGTAGGAGAATAAGTGTCATCCTTGAAATCACCCTCAATGATGATGAATCTGATTTGTTCTACTAATCTCCATCTTCTATGCTTCCTCTCAGGGAAGGAGGCTCACAGGAATCCCAAACAGCAACTACACATCGAAAAGAAGCTTTGTGTTATACAAATCATGGACTCTGAGAACAATTAATTTGTATAATTCAGGCAGCTTTTCATAAAAGAAAAATGTACAGACAGTAACATTGTGATTGCACATTTGAACTGTAGTTAGCTGGCAGTACATTTGAACATGTAGTTATCTGGCAGTCTCTAGCTCTTAAAAACATCCAAATCAGATACATCTTTCAATCTGAGGCCACAGTCCTGCCAGGAAGCCCCAGCCAATGTTGGGTCTAGCCATTTCTTCCCAACATGACACGGCTCAAATGAGCTATCTTTCCTCTGGAGATTGCTGTTGGATAAGTTCAGATTTTGCATATCTGCATCGGGATCGGAACCTCTCTGCCTATTCTTCCTCTGTTCCTGTCTCTTGATAGGTATTGGATCAGCACTGCCATCTGGAGAGTTTCTTTGTCAAACTCTGATTTGTCCTCATTTTATCTCTTACAGGCATTAATCCCTAATAAACCTCTTCAACCCTTCATTTCAGCTCAGCATTTGCTTCCTAGACAACTAAATAATGCAGATATGTATCTCTCTCTATATATATACATATATATGATATATATATCATATATATGACTATAAAGTCTATAAATCAGTGTCTGAAAATGTAGACTTTTAAATATATACATTGAAGAATCACCTCATTAATTTGATAAATGTAAACAATAATTAAAGCTCATTGAAACCTCAAAAGTGTTCTTGTTTTGTTTTGTTCCTAATGGTGCACATAAATTGTTTTACTGTAACTACTTGGGTCATTTCTTTATCATTTAAGTAGTACAAAAGTGTAAAGAGATCTAACCAATTCTAAATTTGTGCATTTTTAATGACGTCTTCTATATTACTGACTTTAAGCTTAAAATGTTATCATGATGTATGTAAATGACCAATTTAATAATCATCTCATGGAGGCAGTAATAGTACAGCAGATGACTTAAAGTTTATTCATTTATTTTGTGTTACTGGGTACTGGGGATTGAACCCAGGGGTACACTATCAATAAATAACATCCCAACCCTTTCCAATGTTTTTTCTTAATTTTGAAACAGGGTCTCCCTAAGTTGCCCAGGCTGGTCTTAAACTTACCATCCTCCTTCCTCAGCCTCCTGAATAGTTGAGATTACAGGTGTGCACCACTGTGCCTGGCTGAATATTTTTGAGTGTTCTTTTACTGTAACTTAATTTTTCCTTGGATTTCAACTAATCTATTCTAACCCTAACCCTAACCCTAACTCTCTCATCTTCATATCTCTCTATTTATCTTTCATATTCTCATAATTTGAAACATAATTCTGAAAAGGCCTGTTTTCATTAAAACCTTGACTCTGTTATGTAATACCACCTTTTTTGATTTCTATCATTTTTCATGTTTAAGATTATTTCCTGATTGACATGTTTCATAAATATGTATGTATATGTATACAATAAGTGATATCACTTTAAAATTTAAATTTACTCTAAATATGTGTTTATCTTGATAATTTTTAGCTTCTTGTATGTTTTAAACCAAAACATATATATGATTTTGTAATGATAGATTAGGGTATATATAAATAAATGAAATGTGTGGTTGTTGTTCAGGTGTTAGTGATTTTGGTAGGCAGGATTATAAAGATTTCCATCCCTGGGGGATTCATCCAACCCTGAATTAAGTACTGCTGTCACGTGACTTTGCAGGGTAATTAAGGTTATTAGTTAGCTGCCCTTAATATAGGAAGATTATCTGGAATTATTCGTATGTATTTAATATAATTACATAAGCCTTAAAAAGTAAATACGTTTTTCTATGGCTAGAGCCTAGAGCCAGATATATTGTTAAGAAAATGAAGGCAGCTGAGTTTGACTGGAGGTTTGGCCTATATAACTGAGATAATAAAAGCATATTGTTTTAAGCAACCAAGTTTGTGATCATTTGTTATAGGAGGAATGGGAAACATGAATTGTTGGAGAATTGTTTTCTATTAGATTCTATATTATAGATTTACCTATTATATTAGCTCTACTTTATGCATACTAACATTTTATAATGGAATATACAGAGTCAGTGTTAAGTGTCTACTGGAACTGAAGGGCATTTTAAATTTTTCATATCCTTCAGCAGTGACCACAGAGACCAGAAGTTAGACAAAGTAGAATTCAAGAGGTGAGGAAAATGTAACACTAGATGATTTTTTGGAGGAGTGCTAAAGCTATCATGTGGGATATACTATCTACATTGAAGTGTATCATGAATGAGAGATAAAATATGTTGTGCTAAACTACTGAGATATTTTCATTCTCATGTGTAAGTATATGGAGCGGTTATAGACAAAATCATACAAGCAACATGGACAATTATTTTATATGCAGAGAATCTGGTAGGAACTTCCCATACTATGTAACTCATTGTGAAAAGAATATGCAAAATATGGTAGGCACTTTTGACATCATATAACTCATTGTGAAAAGAATTTGCAAAGAAAGTTGTGACTTACAATAATTTTAAGTAATGCAATAAAATTATATTACTTATATTAAAATTGTATTATTTTTATCAGAATTGGTGCATAGACATGAGAAGAATGACCACAAGCAAGCCTCATGGATTCTCTCAGTGTTGAATTAAACTATGAAATATAAGATTTTTTTCTGGACTCTACTTTCTTATCTGGTATAAAATTTAATATACTAGTTCAGGCATAAGGCATTTCTGTCTTCTGTGGAATTGTAATATGCAGAGCCAGAGTTGATAATTACCAAGGCCTCAGCAATCTCATGGTTGAAACACAATGCTTGTGAGAAATATCACTGAGAAAAAAAAAAGATAGGGTTTAGAGGTGATGCTAAACATCTAGAGTTAACCTAAAACCAGAGGTTGTTAGAGGTGCTATAAATCATAGAATGACATGGCAAAGATGATTTTATCAACAGTTTGGAAGACTAATGTGAAGGAGCGAGACTGAAGACAGAAACTAAAGCAGAGTGGAACAGCGGTGTTGGAGAGAAGGTGATAGAACTATTAGTGAGAACTATCTAAGAAAAGGGACATGAAAACGCGTAGAAATGTGGTGCGTTCGGCATAAGGATGGGAGATTCTATAGGAGCTAAGAGCTCTCTTGGAGATTCAGTGGCTTGGGTAACTGCCATCATATTGAAAGTGTTCAAGAGACTAATATTCCCTTGCTTATGCATTTTTAAGACACATTTTACTTTGAATGATCTCAAAGGTGATTTCATGCTGATAATCTAAATCTTAGTAGAGATAAATGGAAGGTTCTGGTATGTATCCTCTGGTACAGCATTTGACCCTGTTACTATTCTATTTGCATAAACAAACAGCTTAATGTACCATAAAATCACAGCATATTCAGAGAAATAGAATCTGCAATTAAAACAGAATTGTTACAGTAGTTTTACCTATGATTTTTAAATTAAAAACCGAATGTATTTTCACCTGCAAAGAAGCGTGATTGCCAAGTATAGTAAAGCATTGTATTGTAATTAATAATTTGAAGAAATTCAGACATGCACAGTCTGAATATTGCATACATATTGCAAACATATTGCATACATACTGCAAACAGTTTTAAATCAGTTAACTTATGGAGTTTTTTCATTATTTCATGAAAGATCTGTATCAATCCTTTTTCTGACAAGAGAAACAATTATGAAGTGCAGATGCTCAGCATTGGTAAGGAACAACCAAGAGGAAAGAGTAAGGCTAATACACACACGCAGCACGGCCAGGCCAGAGACTTGTCCATTTGACTTTGTTTACCGAGCTCATGTTAATTCCCCAGTAATTCCATTCACCCCATTCTTTCCCACTAACTCCCCACCAATCAGCTAATAATCCCTTTTCATTCTCATGTCTGGCTATGACTTGTTAGGAGACTAACTCAGGATATAATACCATTGCATTTTTAAAATTTAAAGGTAAGGTCCAAACAGCAATACTTATATTTGGAAAATTTAGGTATTGGTAAAAGAAAGAGAGAGAGAGAGAGAGAGAGAGAGAGAGAGAAATAACTACTGTCATTAAGATAATGGCATGGAAAGAAAAGAGATGTGTTCTTTTTTAAAATATCTACTTTTATGGGTGCATTGTAGTCTCACATCATAACGGAGTTCACAGTGAGAGGGACATACATGCACACAGCACTTGGTGAGCTTCCTCCTGGCTCCCTCCCCTTCCCCATACATGATACTGAGATCGGCTTAGTATTCTCACATATGTACATAACATCAGTGGAAGTGTTTTCTTTATTGATCTTTAAGAAGAAGGAATATGGGAGATAAAATGCGGCTCTATTTGACAACACCAGATTATTATTAAAAATCTTTTCAAATAACTACCTTTTGTTCTGTTCATTCTCTCCATTGTGAGATTTATCTATTCTGTTTTTTACTTTGACCTCATATTTATTATTTCCTTATTTCTATACTGTATGCGATCATTATTTTTCATGCTAACTTTTGGGGACAGATGGTGTTAATGATAATATTCACATTTATTCGTTATTGGTAATTACAGCTGGATATTGTCATCTTTACATCACATTAGCCCATCCCTTAAGTGTGACTTGTCTTTTTTGGTAAAATTCACTTAAAGATATTTTCTAATTTCATTGTAAGTTTACAATTCATGAGTTAGTTCCCATGAATTGTAATCTCCAAATTTATAGGGATAGCCCAGCTATTATTTTCATATTAGTAGCCTTTTTAATTAATGAACAGGCCGGGCGTGGTGGCGCACACTTGTAATCCCAGTACTTTGGGAGGCGGAGACCGGAGGATCCGGGTTCATGGCCAGCCTCAGCTCTCTCTATCTCTCTCTCTCTCCCTGTCTCTCTACTTCGTGAGGCCTTTCTCAACTTCGTGAGAACCAGTTTCAAAATAAAGTATATAAAAAAAATAGGGCCGGGGGTGTAATGCGGAGGTAGAACGCCTCTGGGTTCAATCCCCGGTACCGCCAAAAAAAAAAAAAAATTAATGAATAGAAAACATCTTGACATTTTGAAATTCATTTTTGGATGTTTTATTATTTGTTGAGAAATCTTTTGCTGTGATGATAGATTTGTCTATTTCTCCATGTTATTCTGCAAATTATTTTCATGCATTTTGGAACAGTATTATTTTATTTGTTTATTATATCTTTTGGAAATTTATCCTATATCAACATTCAATATTTAATTTATGTTTATTAATGTTCTTTTGTCATAATATTAGCTTGCCTGACAATATAACTATAGGTTCACATTCACAAGGAATAGCTCTTTTCATTGTTTTTGTGCAAACTTTCTATGTGCTCATGACTTCAGGTTTCTATTGTAACTAAATTAGTTATTTGTCCAGTCTGAGAGTCTTTTTTGTTGATGTATATAGTTATTTCTAATTAACATAACTACTGAAATGTAGAGGTTTGAATCTGTCATCTTAAAATGTGTTTTTATTTGTTCTTCTTGTGAAATATTTTTCTCTCTTAGAAAAGTTTCTCAGACTTAGAAAACTATACTGCTGACTGCCTTTTATTCTTTTCTTGACCTTACACTACCCTTTTATTTCCCCCACACAAATACCATTACTTCTCACACCTTAATTAAGTCTATAAAGTTCCACATAGCAATGCTATTATTGTTTTATATAGTCAATATTTATTTAAATGTACCTTATTTTTCTTCCACTTTTCTCCTGCCTGAAGAACACATAACAGTATTTCCTGCAGTGTAGTTATGCTGGTTACAAATCCTTTCTCTCTCTCCTCTCCTCTTCTCTTTTCTTTCTTTTGGTTTTCAAAAATATTCATTTTATCTTAGTTAAAAAAAGGTATTATTACTAGCAGTAATTTTTGACACATGTAAAATTCCTTCCATTCTCTATGGCTTTTTTTTTTTTTTTTTTTTTTTTTTTTTTTTTTTTTTTTTTTTTTTTTTTTTTTTTTTTTTTTTTTTTTTTTTTTTTTTTTTTTTTTTTTTTTTTTTTTTTTTTTTTTTTTTTTTTTTTTTTTTTTTTTTTTTTTTTTTTTTTTTTTTTTTTTTTTTTTTTTTTTTTTTTTTTTTTTTTTTTTTTTTTTTTTTTGCAGCTTCAGAATTACCAGACTTTTTGTTTCTGGATTTTCAAGTATCTCTTCTTATCCTTTGCTTTGTGCAGAAATAACAGTGGTGGATTAGCTTTTTTAATGCTGCTTAGGATTCTATGGGTTCCTTGCATTGTTTTGATTTTATTTCTTTCATTAGTTTAGGAAAAGTATTAACCTTTACCACTTCATTCACTATTAATTATTCAACAGCTTCTACTTTTCTTCCAAATCCAATTACTTAGATATTAGACTTCTAACACCATCCTCTAACATCTTTGATTCTTCACAAATGACCTACTATTTTTAACATCAGGATACTTGCACGTTTGCTTGAAGCTTGAAGCATGTTTGCATGTGATTTCTATTCAGTAGTTCAGGAGTACATTAAAATATGGTTGTCTTGGACAAACTTCTCATATCTATTTGAACCATATTATAGAATCTTGCCATAACAATTTGTTTGTCTTTTATTTGTTTCTTTGTTCATTCATTATCACACACAGATCAAATAACTCCAAAGTATATATCCCTTTTATTTATTATAATATCCATAGCATATAGAAATATAAAGACTTTTAAGATGTACTTAAAAATATTAGTTGAATAAAGGAATGAAAGAATGAAAAAACAATTATATTTATAGCATAGGATCAATATTAGGATTACATAAAATAATTTCAGAAACTATTAGTATAATGCCTTGCATAAAATAAGGTTTCTATTAATTTTGACCATTGTCATTATAATATTATTGATACATAGGCTAAGACAAAATAGCATTCAAAAAATTCAAGGTCACATCAAATTAATTTTCCAATCTTAGTGTATTACATTATTTTTAGAAATAAATGTCACCAACAATTGAATTCCAATCTACTATTTACTTTACAGAATTGTGATAATTTAAAAAATTCTATCTCTACAAATCTATGAGCTTTTACCTTTCCAAGTGTATGAGGTTGTGATGGCCAACTCAGTCCCATTTTCTTATTTTCTTTCCTTTTATATCAAAACTGTGTTATTTCTAGGTATATATTCTTTTACCTCCGAATTTCAAGAGTACTTTTAAAATTACAATATTAAACCTCAGAACCTAAAAACAGCTCCCAATTTAGGCCAGAATAAATGATAAAATTACAAATTTAGAATGAAGATTGTATAAAGCAAAATTCCAGTTGACATTAAACTCACAATGTTTTCCCCTGAGTGTTGTCACACTGATTCTCATGCAGAGAATGGAGGGAGGAAGTACAATAAAGATGCAAGAAAACCATGTGCTTATTATCTCTGTAAGCTATGAACAGATCCAAATAGAAGCCATAAACATATGACATAGGATTAACTCAATTGGTGATGGGGTGTATTAGTTTAGTAGGCACTTATTATTAATGAAACATCAAATTGAAAATAGTATCCTTAGTAATATTTTTAATTAATATGTTATAAAGTTAATAATGACATTTCGCATTTTATCTCTGACAATTTTGCTATGCCTATCATGATAATGACCAAATCCCTTACATCCTAAGCCATATAAGGAAATACCATGTATAACATTTTGACACTCTCATGTAATTCCCTGAGTATCACATGGATAAAATAATGATATATTCACCTCAGCAAGAATGATTGCAAAGTTGAATTTTTTTGAGTGTGTTCGTGTGTGTATGTGGTACTGGGAATTGAATCCAGGGACATTCTACCTCTGAGCTACACCCCCAACTCTATTTTATTTTTATTTTGAAACAGGGTCTCATTAAGTTGCAGAGGGCCTCACTAAGTAGCGGAGGCTGGCCATAAACCTGCCATCCTCCTGTCTTAGCCTCCCAAGTACTGAGATTACAAGCGTGTGCCACCACACCTGGCTGAAAATTCATATCTTTAATAGTCAGATATTTTCAGAATCTAACAAAGAATGTTATTTAACATAACAGTTTAAATTTAGCCAAGTGTCTGTAATTCCAGTACTTGGGAGGCTGAGATAGGAGGATATCAGGTTCTTGGCCAGCCTTAGCAACCTTGTGAGGTCCTCTGCAATATAGTGAGATCCTGTTTCAAAATAAAAAATAAAATAGGGTTGGGGTGTGTATCTCAGAGATAGAATGCTCCTGCATTCAATCTTCAGTAACACATTCATATACACACATAAAAAAGTTTAAAATTAATGCACTATTCATTAGTAATAACTTGATCATATATGATATATGCATGTATATATATATGCTACTGATATTTATGTATACATATATGTAATATATGTATATATTAATATATGTGCATATATATTCAGTAGAAAGAGTCCATAATCTGGAAAAATCACACAAGATTTCAAGATTTTCACAGTAAAAAAAAAATTCTTCCTTTCTTTCTTTCATTTTTTCTTTCTTTTTTTTTTTTTGGTGGTACTAGGAATTGAACCAGTACCTCCAAACTATACCTCCAGCCCTTTTTATTTTTTGTTTAGAAACCTGGTCTCTCTAGGTTGCTGAGAGTTTTGCTACATTGCTGAGGCTGGCCTCTAACCTGTGATCCTCCTGTCTCAGCCTCCTAAATACTGTGATTAGAGGCATGCACCACCCTAAAAATATTTTTATCATTTCAATGGTTCATTTTATAAAGTAAGGTTCAGTGAGAATAAAATCAATGAAACCCCATTTTAATAATTCTTTCAGTATACTTACTAAAATTAAGGCATTGTACATTTATTTATAATTAAAATTCCAGAGTAAAAGCTATAAAGTAGTAAAACAGTACTATTCCTGTATTGAATAGTTCTTTGAAAAGTGTTTCCACATTTCTCTCCTCTAAATTTTTATGAGTTATCTTAAATCACAAGTTGATTTTTTGTGTGTGATGGTACTGGGTTTTGAATTCAGGGGCATTCTACCTCTGAGTTACAAACCAAGTCATAACTTATTTTTCTTTATTTTTCTTAAACAGCTACATTGCTGAGGCTGTTTTAGAACCTTCCATCATCTTGTCTCAGCCTCCCAAGTACTGGGATTACAGGCATGCAATAACACGCCTGGCCACAGTTGATATTCTTAACATTTTTCGAGACGATATGTTGCCAATTTTTCTTTAGAAAAACTGAATTTTGTTTTACTTCTAGTTTGAATAATGGAAGATATTAATCTCAAACCTCAACCAATAGACCAGAATAACAGTAGAAAAATATTCACATACTTTTATGTTCAAAGATTTTGAAATATATGATACCCACTGTCAGATTGTGCACCTTTTCCAAAGAGCTTCTCACATCCTTCCTGTCCTTAAGCCCCAAATTGGGAAAGACACAGCTGCGGTAAGGGGGTAAAAGTGTTTTTCACTCATCTCGACATAGAATGACCTCCTATACATGTAGCTGACTCTGAGAATCTTTCTTTGGGGCTCTTGTTTTCAGAGGTGCCCTATTTTGTGAGGGACTTGATTTATCTCTTTTATGGAGTTATTGAATCTTACCTTATCTTGATTTCTTCTAAAGCCTTAGCTTTTTCAAGATTTTATTGTCTCATGCATCCTAGTCTTTACATGTGTCCTTCTTGTTCTGCACATTAATAAGATGCTCATAAAGTATGCATCTCTGAAAATTAGATTTTTCTCTAGTTACTCAGAAGCACAGCATTTGCTGACTAATTAAATATTCCAGATATCTATTTCTATTGGTGGCCTTTCCTGATGTTATTCTAAAACACTTTTAGAGTGTCAGTGAACTGGTCAAGAAAAAGTTTAAATGCAGAACAATTTCCTAACTTATGCCAACTTTAATTGAACAATTAGGAGAAATCAATAGTTTCTTAAATTTAAAGTATGTATTATTGAACTGTAGTCTTTCTGATCTAAGTTGAAAAGAGAATATAATGTTTCCCTACTCATTTTGTGCTTAATTGGCTATCTGTATGATAATGGCAATATCTCACAGTAAGAATTCTTAATGACAAAAAGTTCCAAGTAACATCTTAGCCCTTTTTTATTATTACATCGTACTATTCACATGGAATATAAGGACCTTTCTGATACTGTCACCCTTTTGAATTCCAATTCACATTTACATGTATTTATCATACTAAATGTATATCACTATCTCAGAGTCACCTCAATCTTAATAATATACAAATATTATAGTTTGGATATAGAATGTCCCCTAGAAAATCTCCTATATTGGCAATGCAGAAATGTTCAGAGGTGAAATAATTGAATTCTGAGTGTACTAACCTTATCAGTGAATTAATCCATGGATTGTTAATTTAAATGGATTTTCTGGTTGACTACAGGCAGGTAGCACATGGTTGGAGAAGGTAGGTCACAGGGGATGTGGCCTTAGCGACTATATATGTCCCTAGTCCCCTTCCTTTCTCTCTCTGCTTCCTTACTACTGAACAGCTT
>PVJS01021409.1:0-31531 GCA_004027185.1 Glis glis
ATATATATATATATATATATATAAGGAAAGGGAAAACTTTGTTTGAAAATCAGTCCAATTTGAGGGAAGAGCTCTAGTTCCTTGTGACCTGATGTTTTTGTTTCGTTTTCAGCAATTCTCTAGTAGAGAACATTCTTGAGGGGCACCAGCTACCTAAGACACTAGACCCTGCTTTAAATGGCAGTTACCATGGCTGACAGGATGTCTACAGCCAACAGGGAAAGACAGTATGTGCTCCTGGCTGGGATTGTAACACCTGATAAGAGGGGAAGCAAATCAAAGGCAGCATGGAGGCAGATGGAAGATCTGAGGGAGCCATTATCTCAGGACATGCCAGAGAAACCAGATACCTTCCGCTGCACAGGCCTGTGGGGAGCATCCACATGCAGACCCAACAGTTGGCCACACAGCTGAGACAGGAAATCAAAGACCAAGCACAAGTTAGATGAGCCAGAGTCTTAGGAAGGCCGCGTTGGACAAAGCCATCATAGGTGTGCCCAGCTCAGGCAGTCTGAATCTTGCTTGCAAAGATCAGCTGATAAGAAGAGTGTCCTTACTGATGGGAGCTCGTGCTCTTGGTTAAAATGTCACAAAAATGAATTTGTAAGTTATATTTAATTCCACAAGGGGGCACAATAAATGCACAAATACAAACTGATAGGCTTTAATTTTTCTCCTGTACCACCACATTTCAAACTAATAATGTAATGAAATGAACAACCTTAAAATCTCAAATCAAGAGTTAAAATGGTAGAACACTATTTAATCGAGAATGCATATTTGTTTTTGTGCAAATTTCCAATATATATATATATATATATTTGAGAAAAACTGAAAGATTTACATAGGAACAAGACTTTTGAAGTTTCCATTATCCCCTCCACTTAAGCTATTTTTTTTGGGGGGTATGGGGATTTTTTTGATATTCAGCGGCATTCTACCTTTGAGCTATATCCCCAGCCTATTTTATTTTGAAATAGTGTCTCACTAAGTTGCTGAGGATTTCTAATTAAGTTGCTGAGTCTGGCCTCGAACCTGTGATCTTCCTGTATCACCCTCCCAAGTACTGGGATTACAGGAATGTGCCACCAAACCTGGCTGCCTAACCTATTTTAACAATATCGAAAAGAATGCTTGAGCATATACAACATTGAGTAGAATGTCTTTTGTTCTCTGCATATGCAAAATGAGGAGGAATTATCCCCAAGTAGACAATTAGAAAGTATGTATAGTATGAGTCTATTGGTATTAACCATAATTATCTCTGTTCATGTGGCCTGGGGAACAGTTCTCAATATTAACTTGGGCTTTCTTTTTTATTTATTTATGTCTGTCTATCTGTATGTCTTTCATTTATTTATTTTGTACTGGAGATTGAACCCAGAGGCGTTCTACCTCTCAGCTACACCTCCAGCCCTATTTTATTTTTTATTTTGAAACATGGTCTCCCTAAGTTGCCAAGGCTGGCCTCGAAGCTGCGATCCTCCTGTCTTAGCCTTCCAAGTACTGGGATTACGGGCGTGCGCCACCACACCTGGCTAAGTTGTCTTTTCTAATACTGCTTTTTGCCTAAAATAGAGGCCAGAAGCAGAAACCTGACATGTTTCCCTCAGCTTGTCAAATGGTAATTAGTGTTTACATCACCAATGTAGAGATTTTAGTTCCATTTTGAGGTAGTCATTTCTTACCCCTATTTTTGTGCGGTTAGTCCCATTGCACAAAATGTAGAAAGGTCTGCAGCACGTGAAAATACGTCATTTAATCAGAGCGTGAGCTCGGCAGCAGATTGGCACCAACAACACACTCGGGCTTTCTTCTTCTCATTAGTCTCTGTGTCAGAAATGTGAACAGTGCTGTTTGCCATTTAGGGTTTCCTGAAATTCTTTAGAGATGTGTTAGTCAACTTTCCACCACTATAGCAAAATGCTTGAGCTAGCTCATTTATAAAGAGCAAAGGTTATTGTGGCTCATGGACTTGGAGGTTCCCATCCAAGCTCTGCTGTGCCCATTGCTTTGGTCCTCTGGTGAGGTAGTGCAACCTGGTGGGAGTGCATAGTGAAGCAAACTGCTCACCTCCTGGCCAGGCAGCAAAAGGGGGAAGGAAGAGACCAGGGTCCGACTGTCCCCTTCAAGGGCGTGTTCCCAACGACCTAAAAACCTCCCACAAGGCCCCTCCTATTGGAGATTCTACCACCTCCCTGTAGCGCCATCCTGGGCACCAGGCCTTCAACATGTGGCCTTTGGAGGAGATTTACCCAAACCATAGCAAGAGGTAAGGAAACGGAGTGGTGTTCTGAGAGACCTAGCCATCTGTCAGAGGCCTAGAGTTGGCGGGTGTGGTGGCACACACCTCTATTCTTAGAACTTGGGAGGCTGAGACAGGAGGATTGCAGGTCTGAGGCCAGCCTCAGCAACATAAACCACAGTAGCTCTTTGGGACTTCCTCTCCAGACTCAGGATAAGGGGAGAAGCATGAAAACAGGGAGTGATCCCCAGTCATACCTGGTATGCCAGCGGACTTTGCAGTCACCGTACACTTCTCCCCCTTTTCTTTGTGCCTAGAGACAAAGCTCCATGGAGCTCTTGTGATTCTAACAAACAAAAGGCAGAAAGCCAGTTAGGACACAGACGACCTTGACAACACTATCAACCAGGTGGCAGCATGGGCAGCTACAGAATTGATGCAATACTCTACCCAACGACTGCAGAATAAACATTGGTTTCCAACATATGGGAACATTCACCAAAGTAGACCATATGCTGGGCCATAAATTTGAAAGCATTGGAATTACACGGTGCATGCTCCATGGTCTCAAGGGAATTGCAGCGGGAACAGACAACAAGAAGATACCTGGAAAATTGCCACTATTAAGTACTTCAACAAGACACTTGGAATCAGCCAGTGGGTCAAAGAAGAAATCACAATGGAAATTCATACTGCCTCTGGCTGCAACACCGTGAGGAGTGGGCTAGAGTGGGTGGGGTGGGGACACAGGGACATCTGTGACCAGGACCTTACAGAATTCTGGGGCACCTCAGAGTTGGTGTAGAGTAGAGAGGGAGAGGAGTGGACAGGCTCAGCTCTGGAAAATTAGGTGTGGGCGATGCACGTAGGAGAAGGAGCAAGGATGGCCTTGATGTTGTTGTCTCAGCATCAAGTCTGGACCGGTCCTCATAGTTCCTGATGACCTCTGCCTACCTTGACAGCTAAATGTCTCCCAGGCTAGTCCAGACCCGCTGTGCACCATGCACTGTCTGGGTTGCGGGGCCTTTGCACATGCTGTTGCTGTCCTCGCAGCGGAGGTGTCAGCTCTCCTGGGAATCCTTCCTTGCTTTCACTTGGGCCTGGTGTAGAGGCCCCGCCAAGTGCTTCCATGCACCCTGTCTATTGCGCCAACAGCACCGTGACCCAGGCTATCGATCTTCACAAGATGCAGAGACCAAGGCCTAGACAGCTTAAGCAGCTTGACCCCAGTCACCTAGTTAGTGGCAGAAATGGAATCCAAACACAAGCAGTCAGATCTCAAACCCCAAACTTTCAGCCACCAAGTTGAACTGTGAAAGTCAGGCCCGATTGAAGCAAAGTGACCTTGAGGAGAGTCCCTGATCATTGCTGCCTCTGAGCAGGCTCCAGTGGCGTCCACACAGCGCATGTGGCCGAGAGGGCTCCCTGGAGGGGCTGCCCAGGTCGGGGCAGCAGCTGAAGGAGGAAGACCCATGACAGCCAGCAGCGTTGGGTACAAATAGACATTGTGTGCCGCCTACCCACCCCTTCCTCTAAGAAAACAAAGGCCTCCTTGCTAGTGCAGATTAATTCCCATAAAGGAATTAGAATGGCTACTTTTATATTCTTTTGGTAAATATTCCTCTTCCCATTATAACACAGTCAACAGTGATCCTCTTCAAATTAATACCAGCAGTAATTGTGCAGAATTAGCCTCCAGAGATGTAATGTTATAGTCAGGGTAATTATTTTTTCTTTCATTTTTTTCAAATAAAGAGTAAAAAGGCCTTATGTATTTGTTTCCAGGCAAGGTAATAAGTGGATTATGATATTAGAAACGTTCAGGAACTTCATTTCTTCTCTGCTTGACTCTTGACTACATGAAAGGCTTTTGGTGGGTGACATGTATTTCGAAGGGCTGTGGGCATTGATGCTAATGGTAACTAATTACACTCGACTTTTTTATTTTGAAAACGGGGTGTCGCTGAGTTGCTGAGGGCCTTGCTAAGTTCCTGGGGCTGGCCTTGAACCTGCAATCCTCCTGTCTCAGCCTCCCAAGCACTGGGATTATAGGCGTGTGCCACCACACCCAGCTAAGTCTGCACTCTCTGATTGACACTTATCCCTCAGGTCGAAGGAGAAGGGAGGAATGGGCGCTAAGAGTGGCACGTTTCTAGAATTCCACATTAAAAGTCCGTGGCACTATTTTCACATCAGGCCACTTCCTTTGTTTTTTATCTATTTTTGTTTTGCCCCTGTGTGCACAAAGGTGATTTTAAAAGACGTGGACTCGCTTCTTTACGTGGACACTGACGTCCTCTTCCTGAGACCTGTCGATGATATCTGGAAGCTTCTGAGGCAGTTTAATTCCACCCAGCTTGCAGCCATGGCTCCGGAGCACGAGATCCCGAAGATCGGCTGGTACAGCCGCTTTGCCCGGCATCCCTTCTACGGCTCTGCGGGTGTCAATTCAGGAGTGATGTTAATGAATTTAACTCGTATAAGAAGCGCACAGTTCAAGGTAAGGAGTGCTTTAAAATGCGACCTTTTCAGTGATGACGTGCTTGACATGTCAGTGTGCTGATGTGGGGAATACCATAGGTGGCTGTAGTGAGGATGGAAGGACCCAGAGGCAAGCATTTGGAAAGTCATGGAGTAGTTGTTCAAGAAAAGCCCAGGTGGCAGTGGCGCTTGCAGCATCCTCAGCGTTTCCATTCAGGCATATTAAGTGGCCATAATGTTTGAACTCTGTGAATAGCCAAGGCTGCAAAGACCAAGCAGAATTTCTTGGAATTGCTCTAGGGCTATTTCTACAAGAGTACACAGAGAGATTGGTACAAAGCTGTTTGGGGGCTCATTTTATCTCAGTAAAGAACTGGAAATAACCTAAATAATATCAGTAGAGAACCAGCCAAAAACAGTATGTTCTGCCAGGTGTGATGGCGCACACCTGTAATCTTAGTTACTTGGGAGGCTGAGACAGGAGGATTGTAGGTTTGAGGTCAACCTCAGCAACTTAGCAAGGCCCTCAGCCTCTTAGCAAAACCCCGCTTCAAAATTAAAAATAAAATAGGACTAGGGATGTAGCTAGGAGGTAGAATGCCCCTGGGTTCAATTCCCAGTACCCGCCCCACAAGCAAAAAGTATCCTCATATTAAGGAGAATGGGTTAGTCATGGCTGGGTCGCCCCTCAGTGGTAGAGCACATGCATAGCACGTTCAAGGGCCTGGGAGTGCAAAATAAATAAATAAAAAGAATAGGCTAATCTACACATGAGATAAGATCTCTAAAAAACATTAAAAACAGCAAACCAGGTGTGGTGGCTCATGCCTGTAATCACAGTACAGGAGGATCACAGGTTTGAGGACAGTCTCAGCATTTTAGCAAGGCCCTCAGCAACTTAGTGAGACTGTGTTTCAAAATAAAAAAATAAAATAGGGCTGGGGAGGGGGTGAGGTAGCTCAGAGGTAAAATGCCCCTGGGCTCAATCCCCATTATCACACACACACAAAAAACTTCCACAGTACCAAAGAGACCATTAAGTGTTCATTGTGGATGCTTCTGAGGAAATTAGGAGTGGGTTTGGAGGAAATGGAGGAAAAAATAATTTTCTCTTTATTTTTTATCTTTATGTACTAACTGAATATTTAGTCTATAAATGTGTTGCTTGGCCGGGCGTGGTGGCACACGCTTGTAATCCCAGTACTTTGGGAGGCGGAGACCGGAGGATCTGGGTTCGCGGCCAGCCTCAGCGCTCTCTCTCTCTCTCTCGCTCTCTCTCTCCCTGTCTCTCTCTCTCTCTCTCTCTCTCTCTCTCTCTACTTAGTGAGGCCCTCCGCAACTTCGTGAGACCCGGTTTCAAAATAAAGCATAAAAAATAGGGCTGGGGGTGTAGCGCGGAGGTAGAACGCCCCTGCGTTCAATCCCCGGTACTGCAAAAAAAAAAAATGTGTTGCTTGTATTTTATTTTTATTTATTTTTATACTTTTATTGGTGCAATGTGATTATACCTCATAGTGAGATTCAAAGTGATGCAGACATACATGCATCCAGCACTGGGTGTATTTCCCCTGAATAACCCCCTGATGCTTTTATTTTAAAAGTAAATGATTATTTTAAAACATAGAAAGATATTTTTTCTTAAGATACCTTAATTCTGCTGTTTGCATTTTGGTTCTTCACTTCAAAGACAAGAAATAAGCCTAAGGAGCTAGGTGCAGTGGTGCACGCCTATGATTCCAGCAACTAGGGAGGCTGAGGCAGGAGGATCACAAGTTTGAGGCCAGCCTGGGCAACTTAGCAAGACCCTGTCTCAAAATAAAAAATAAAAAGGGCTGAAGAGGTAGCTCAGTGGTAGAGTGCCTCTGGGTTCAGTTATTAGAAAAGAAGAGAGAGAGAGGGAGAGAAAAGAAGAGAAGAGAAAAGGTAAGATTAAGCCTAAGAAGGAGGTTAAATTTTAGGTGTGGTTTTCTGAGTAGAAACCACAGACCCATGTACATCCAGAAAAACTCCATGACCTGAACCCCTATTTTGCTTTGTCCTGCACCCCAGGATGGCCAGACCCTCTCTATGTACCTTGTTCCTGGGAGGCAAAGAAGCCCAGCCCCTCCCTGTCTGGGTGGAGGAGTCAGGCTGGCTTTGCCTCCTTCCCCGCTGACGCTGACGATGCTGTCTTTTCCAGAACAGCGTGACTCCTGCAGGCTTGGCTTGGGAGGACATGCTGTACCCTCTGTACCAGCAGTACAAGAATGCCATCACGTGGGGAGACCAGGACTTGCTAAATATCATTTTCTATTTCAACCCAGGTAGGTTCTCTCTTGAAAATGCCATTTGTGTGGGAGTCCGCCCACCTTGCTCCACAGCGTACATTCCAGGCCTGGGCTGCTATTGACAGGCCTGAATGGTGCACAGAGGGGCCTGTGTTCCCCTGCGCCTGCGCCTGCCCTTTCATCTGCCCCCATGGGTATCTGGCGGAGGCGGGACCTCAGCGACTGCACAAAAAGCCAAATGTTGAAACCTCCAACCCCGGACTCCATTTATGGAGAATATCTTTTCGATTTGGCCACACCATTCTCCCAAGAAGTACAATCAAAATTAATAGAAGGCACAAAACTAAACAAAAATAGTATAATTGAGGCACAGCACCCTCCATAGCCGAAACAGTTGCTAAATTGAAGGGAACGGGTTCTCAGGGGGCTTGGAGTGAAGTCACTTGTTCAGGGTTAACACAGCCTGGGAGAAGGACTCACTCAAGTCCCCAAATCCCTTTTTCTTTCATCTAGAGCAAAAGAAATTCTTCCATTGTTAAGTTGGTGATTTGGTGGGGTGGGAAGAGGGAGGGAAATGAAAATTTCTGGTCTGTATTTTCATATTAATACCTAAAGCTAATAAGATTTCCTCCTTTGATAAAACCTTATTTAATGTTATTAAAATAAAAGCCATATTTTCTCCTTATGAAAAAATCTTTAGGGGAAAAAGTAATGTTTACCTTCCCCTATTCAGGGCCTTCCTTCGTCTTTAAAAAACCTGAAATAGAGCCTCCTATTGATAAAGATTTCTGCCCTGAAGCACCTACTATGTACCCTTAAAAACCCACAGAATTCTGCTATGAAACCTGATTCATGCTGGGCATGGTAGTATATGCCTGTCATCCCAGTACTTGGGAGGCTGGGACAGGAGGATTGCAGGTTCAAGGCCAGCCTCAGCAACTTAGTGAGACCCTTTTTCAAAATAAAAAATCAAAAGGGCTAGGGGTGTAGCTTGGAGGTAGAACGCCCCTGGGTTCAGTTCCCAGTAGCATGAAAATGTACATATGTATATTATAAAATGATAACGAAGTTGTTCTAAATCTCCACTCTGAGCAGTGTTAAGTAAGCAGCCAAGTTCCGGATCAGTGTTAGTTGTTCTCACTGATGGTTCTTTGTGTGGCGGTGTTTGATCGTCCTGTTTCATGTTTTACCCAGGTACGTTATTAAACCTGAGATCATCCATCCCATTGTCAGGCTTTTCTTCATTTATATAGTTTGCGAGCACCTTCTATAACCCAGACCAACCATTGTCACCTTTCCCCTTAGAAAGGAGAGAGGAAGTCAAGGTTGGCCACCACAAGGAGAGGAGCATGTTTATGTACGGTTCCTCGGGTTGCTATGGATGAAGCAACACCCCGAAAACCCCCAGCACGTGGCTGGAATGCTGTTGTTATCTAAGTCTCCTGTAGCCACTCACACCACTTCTTGAAATGTGTTTAAAAATCACTAGCTAAAAAGTGTTTCGAAACTCTTGCTATAATTAGCTAGTCAGTGCCTGTGGGAGATGGTGGTACCTGGTAGAGACTGGCTGGAGAGGGGACTGTGCGGGTGGCTGTCCCACAGGCACTTCCTGCAGGTGGGCCAGGTGGCTTCTCCAGAGTGGAAGACCCAGCTCACACCTTGACCGGTGACTCTGAGTCAGGAGCAGAGTCTGCCGAAGGGATAAATCTAACAAGAGCCCAAAGAGAACTCTCTAGAAAGCTGCCTGGATGACTGAGCGTAGGCTTCAGGGATCACAGTGCTGTCGAGGCCAGCTAAGGGAGGCAGAAGAGCTGACAGGCCCATGGGACATAGATAGACTGGCCAGTAGTGGAGTGTGACAGCCGGCAGTCAGCTGGGGTCTTGGGGCCCACACAGTGGGTCCCATGGTCACGTGGGACAAGTCTCCCCAGTGGCTTACTCTCATCCTTCCTGGGATGCTTAGAGTCCCGGCCTGGGTATACAGCTACATCGCACACTTACCCATCCCCACCCCCAGAAGCGCCAGCATCTGGCAATCTTCTTTTGTGTGTGTGGTACTGGGGATTGAAACCAGGGGCATTCTACCTCTGAGCTGCACCCAAGTCCTGTTTTTTGTTTGTTTGTTTATTTATTTATTTATTTATTTATTTATTTATTTATTTTTGCGGTACTGGGGATTGAACCCAGGGGCATTTTACCTCTGAGCTACACTCCCAGCCCTATTTTATTTTTTATTTTGAAACAGGGTCTCACTAAGTTGCGGAGGGCCTCACTAAGTTGCTAAGACTGGCCTCGAACCTGTGATCTTCCTGTCTCAGCCTCCCGGGTATTGGGATTACAGGTGTGCATTACCACGCCGGGCTTGCATTAGACAATCTAGAGTGCCCGGTTCTGGGGTTGACAGGCCCAGGACTATTCTGGGAAACTGGTGGCAAATCACAGCAGGGAGAGTCTGGGAAGGTCATGAGCCCTGGCACGAAGCACAAGAAAAAAAAAGAGTGGAAGTCGCAGGGCCTGTGTGAGAAGCAGTGCTGCCAGCTGTGTCTTTCGTGGTGTGAGGCTTAGCACCTCAAATGAAGTTAGTCTTCAAAGTGTTGGTTGGTTGAAAGGATGGATAAAGAAATGGAGTGAAAGGGTGCAGGAAATGGACGAAAAAGAGACCACAGCACAGAAAATGAGAGAAAGGGAGGCAGGGGCAGAAAGAAGTACAAAGCTTGAGAAAGAACAAAGATGCATGGAGTAGAGGAAGAAGGACCACTTCATTCATTCTTTCAGTGGTTATTTCCTGAGAACCTACCCTCCCGTGACTCCTGCTAAACCAGTCAGACAGTCTCCTGGGAGCTTGACTCTGGGAGCCCCAGAGCAAAAGTAGGCAAGGCTGGTTCATCCGGGCAGCTAGTGAGTCCTCACCCCACATCCTTGGAGCTGCCACAGTTCAGCTTCACCTCTGATTTTATGAGCTACCCCATCTCCTCTGTGTGTGGGGGTGTGTGGTACCAGGGAGTGAACCCAAAGGCATTCTACCTCTGAGCTACACCCCAGCTCTTTTTCTGTTTTGTTTTGAAACAGGGCCATGCCGGGTGTGGTGGCGCACGCTTGTAATCCCAGTACTTGGGAGGCTGAGATAGGAGGATTGCAGGTTCAAGGCCAGCCTCAGCTACTTAGGCCCTCTGCAAATTAATGAGACCCTGTTTCAAAATAAAGAATAAGAAATAAGGCTGGGGGTGTAGCTTGGAGGTAGAATGCTCCTGGGTTCAATCCCCAGTACTGTAAAAAAAAGAAAAGAAATGAAACAGGGTTTTGCTAATTTGCTCGGGGTCTTGCTAAGTTGCTGAGGCTGGCCTCGGACCTGTGATCCTCCTGTCTCAGCCTCTCCCTATTTCCTTTTGAAAGAACAAAACTCATTGTTTTTGTTTCACAAACTAAAACCAAAGTTAGTTACTTAGAACCCAATATGGATTTCTATGTCTTGAATATTTTAGGCCAAAGCAATATTTTTATATGACACTTTTTTCGCTTTTGTCTTCCACTTTTTTTTTTTTTTTGCGGTACTGGGGATTGAACCCAGGGGCGTTCTACCTCCGCGCTACGCCCCCGGCCCTATTTTTTATACTTTATTTTGAAACCGGGTCTCACGAAGTTGCGGAGGGCCTCACTAAGGAGAGAGAGAGAGAGAGAGAGAGAGAGAGAGAGAGAGCTGAGGCTGGCCGTGAACCGGGATCCTCCGGTCTCCGCTTCCCAAAGTACTGGGATTATAAGTGTGCGCCACCACGCCCAGCTGTCTTCCACTTTTGAAGACATCACTTTTGCCCCAGAAAAACTAAGATGGTTTATCTTTTCTAATTCCAGTACTTGAGAGGCTGAGACGGGAGGATCACAGGTTTGAGGCCAGCCTCAGCAATTTAGTGAGACCCTGTTTAAAAATATAAAATAAAATAGGACTGGGGTGTACCAAAAAAAAAAAGAACCGCTTGTTTAGAATTACAAACACATGCTATTTGCATGTGTGTATACACATAGCATGCGCCACCACACCCAGCTTTGTTTGCCTTCTTGTTGTAGAACCCACTGCCTTACTTTTTTGAATAAAACCTCCATCACCACTTTCAATTCTTTTTTTTTTTCCTGTGGTACTAGGTATTGAACCCAGGGGCATTCTGCCTCCGAGCTTACACCCCAGCCCCATTATTATTTTATTTTGAAACAGGGTCTCGCTAGGTTGATGAGAGTCTCACTACTTGCTGAGGCTGTCCTCCAACCTGCAATCCTCTTTTTTTTTTTTTCTTTTTGCGGTACCAGGTACCAGGTACCCAGGGGCGTTCTACCTTCGAGCTACACCCCCAGCCCTATTTTTATCCTTTATTTTGAAACCGGGTCTCACGAAGTTGCAGAGGACCTCACTAATTAGCTGAGGCTGGCCACCAACCCGGATCCTCTGGTCTCTGCCTCCCAAGTACTGGGATTACAAGCGTGTGCCACCACGCCCAGGCCTGCAATCCTCTTGTCTCAGCCTCCCAAGTCCTGGGATGACAGGTGTGACAGATTTGGTCTGGAGTCACAGTCACACTCCCATGCATCGTAGTCACGTACAACACATGTGGATGGACACGCAGATGGAGCTGGCAGTGACGACGGGCACATGTCTTTTTTTGTCTTGTCCCCAGAGTGTCTGTACGTGTTCCCCTGCCAGTGGAACTACCGTCCGGATCACTGCATGTACGGCAGCAACTGCAGGGAGGCGGAGCGCGAAGGCGTGTCGGTACTGCACGGGAACCGCGGCGTCTACCACGACGAGAAGCAGCCGACCTTCAGGGCGCTCTACGAAGCCATGCGGGACGTAAGTGGCTTTCGCGGGCTCTGCGGACGATGCTAATCAGCACAGGCAGAGCAGGAGCCCCGGTCACCTGGTGCTCTGAAGGCCCTGTATTCCCAGAGCCTGAGTTACACCAGGTTCCCTGGCCTCAGTCAGTCTACGTCACTATCCACTTGCCACCTAACACCACAGCCATATCCACTCTTGTTTTGTGTGTATGGAGGTAGAGTATTGAACCCAGAGGCATTCTACCTCCAAGCTACACCCCCAGCACTTTTTTTTAAAGATATTTGCTTTGAAACAGAGTCTGGCTAGGTTGTTGAGGGTCTCGCTAAGTAGTTGTTGAGGCTGGCTTTGGACCTGTGATCCTCCTGTCTCAGCCTCCCAGGTACAGGGATTATAGGCATGTGCCACCACGCCTGGCTCCACATCCACTCTTGACTTAGTATTTGCACATCAGCTTCTCATTATTTTTCACTTAAATAAACTCACCTTAGGAGGAACTTTCATATCAGAAAGAAAACTCCCGTACCATTTGCTGTAGCGGTGGGTAACAGGTTAGGGTAAAGATAATCCAATAAAAATAAGATAACCAAGCATGGTGGCACACACCTGTCACCTCAGTACTTGGGAGGCTGAGCCAGGAAGATCGCAGGTTCAAGGCTGACTTCAGCAACATAGCAGGGCCCTCAGGAACTTAGTGAGACCCTGTTTTAAAATAAAAAATCAAAAGGGCTGGGGGTGTAGCTCAGAGGTAGAGTGCCCCTGGGTTTAATCCCCAGTACCAAAAAAAAAAAAAAAAGGGATCTCGGAACCCACAGGGTCTCACAAGCAGTCTTGGCAGGAGTGAGGTGGGGGAGTCCTGTGTGACACAGCAACATGTTTTTGCATGTGTGTGAACAACTGTCTGCTAGAGAGAGTCTCAGAATTCCTGCTCTGGCGCCCTGAGCTGCCCCTGTGCAGAGAAGGAGCTTGCATGCGTCTGAACGGACAGCTCTGTCTCTCCTGCATCTCCTACTGTTTGGTTTGCAAAGGCCAGGTGATTGAATTACACAGAGACTGTTCTGTACGCAGAGCTGTTCTCACCTTTAGCTACTCCAACACTGGCTCCGGGGGCAAGCTCGCTCAGGAGCACAAGCAGAAGTTAAGTAAGTATGCAGCAGCTCTGAGTCTGCGAGCCTCTCCCCGCTTCTTCAGCAACCTGTCAGCCCTGGTTTAGAGCTGAGCCATTGTGGTTCTTGAGTTTCAGCTCATCTTGTTTATGTTCTGGGGGATTTGAAAGAGAGCCAGAAAACTGAGTTTCATGAATGATTCTTCATAGTCACTCGATGACGTTCCTCAGTTGGGCCTCAAAAGATAGTTTTCCTTCAGATACATCAACTGGGAAAATCACTAATCCCAAATGGAAATGTGCGTGAATAAAGACAGATTCCATCCTAACAGATGTCTCCCACCTTCTACAATGCTCGCACCAGAGTGTGGGGGCAGAGCATAGCTTTGGGCCTGGACCGATCTTTGTTCAAATCCCAGTTTTTACTTTTAGGTGGTTAGTGTTTCTTTTCTTTCTTCTTCTTTTTTTTTTTTTTTTGGTACTAGGGATTGAACCCAGGTTATTTTGAAACAGGGTCTCACTAAGTTGCCAAGACTGTCCTCGAACCTGTGATCCTCCTGTCTCAGCCTCCCCAGTACTAGGATTACAGGAATGTGCCGCCACGCCCGGCTGATTAGTGTATTCTCACCCTACTGGGCCTCAGTTTCCTTTTCTGTAAAATGAGAATAATTATATAGCCGGGCGTGGTGGCGCACACTTGTAATCCCAGTACTTTGGGAGGCTGAGACCTGAGGATCTGGGTTCATGGCCAGCCTTAGCTACTTAGTGAGGCCCTTTGCAACTTCGTGAGACCCAGTTTCAAAATAAAGGATAAAATATAGGGCCGGGGGTGTAGCTCGGAGGTAGAATGCCCCTGGGTTCAATCCCTGGTACTGCAAAAAAAAAAAAAAGAGAATAATTATGTAATCTACTTCATAAAAGGTTGAGAGGACTCAAGATGATGGTCTTTAAACCTCTAGGACACCACCCAACAGCAGTTGTGCTAAAAAATTAGTAGAAGTTGGGGAGGTGTTTTTTGTTTTTGCAGTACTGGGGATCGAACCCAGGGAGGGGCACTCTACCTCTGAGTTGCACCCCCAGCCTGTTTTATTTTTATTTTGAAACAGGGTCTCACTAAGTTACCATGGGCAAGCCTTGAACCTGCAATCCTTGGGGCTCAGCCTCTCAAGTACTGGACTAGAAGTTGTTTTGATGATGAGAATTTCATGCTTATCTGTTTCCCTAGCTCATCCACATTTTCTCATTTGCTCTCGCTTCCTGTTCATGAATATTTTCTGTCTGGCATACACGCCCTGACCCTGAGTACACCTGTTTGTGTGACGGGACAGTGCAACCACCTCCCATCCTGACTCGAGAAGTCACGTGCCAGACACTCAGGTCTTCCGTGACGCTTTCAGCAATCAGCCATGGAGCACCTGTCTCATGCGAAAACAGTTCCAGTTGCTGGGAATTCGGAAATGAACAAAATAGACAAGGCCCTGGTCCTCACGAAGCAGACTCTAGCAGGGGATGCCAGGCAGTACTCGTGAAGAAAGAAACCCTCTCAGAGGGTGCGCAGTGTTCAAAAGGTGTAGGAAGAGCAGGGCAGTGGGCCTCAGTCCTGGGAGGAGAGGGGATGTGGTCAGGGGAGGTAGTCTGGGGAAACAGAGGGAAGACTCTACTAAGCAGAAGGAATGGCCAGGTCCCTGAGGCAGGAATGAGTTTGGTGTGCCTGAAGGACTGGGACGCAGGTACCGGAACCCCATGGCAAGATCAGGGGAAAGAGGAGAATGGAAGGGAGGGTCCCAGGTCACCTTGAGCTGCTAAACAAGGGCCACGTCTGGCTCCTTGGATTGCAGCGGGAAGCTATGAAGCAAAGTGAGCGGCTCTGGTTTACGTTTGAAAACGATTGCCTCGGTCACTTGGTGGAAGGGGCAAGACTAGGGCAGCTCTGATCTCAGCCCTGCGACGGGAGGGCAGCGTGGCTCGGTGGGAGTGAGCAGAGGGAAAAGGGCCACGTTTGAGCTAGCGTGTACAGGTCTTGCTGATGGGTTGGCCGAGGGCATGGGAGGATCCAGGGTGATTCCACAGCTGACACAAGAGGATCACAGGTTCGATGCCATCCTCAGCAACTTAGCAGGACCCTTGGCAATGTAACAAGACCCTGTCTCAAAATAGAAAATAGAATAGGGCTGGGAGTGTAGCTCAGAGATAGAATGTCCTTGGGTTCAATCCCCAGCACCACACAAAAACAAAACAAAACAAACAAAAAAAGCGAGGGTGCCCCTGTTCTGTTCTACTGGTGGAGGACACAGTACTGAAAGGACAGATTCGAGCCCAGCCTCCAGGGATTTACCAATGGTTCAGATTGTGCTGCAAAAAAAAAGAGTGTCCCAACCCTGGCTGGGGTCAGACCTTGTATTACGTCAGCATAGTCTCCTTCTGGGAAGAAATTTGCATTTCTGATAAACATGCTTGAGCAATATTTCTTTTTTTTTTTTGCGGTACCGGGGATTGAACCCAGGGGCGTTCTACCTCCGCGCTACACCCCCGGCCCTATTTTTTTATACTTTATTTTGAAACCGGGTCTCACGAAGTTGCAGAGGGCCTCACTAGCTAGAGAGAGAGAGACAGGGAGAGAGAGAGAGAGAGAGAGAGAGCCGAGGCTGGCCGCGAACCTGGATCCTCCGGTCTCTGCCTCCCAAAGTACTGAGATTACAAGCGTGCGCCACCAAGCCCGGCTTGAGCAATATTTCTGATGAACTTTAAAGGCACTAAGATGTGTCTAGGAAGCCAGACACCCACCCACTCTGCTGTCAGGCAACAGGGTTCTGCCCTTTAACCGTCTTCTCTCCCTTTTTATCTCTCTCCTCTTTTCATATAAAAAGCTCTCACCAAGAATCAAGCTTTAACTTGATCTACTAGCAGCCTTTTTCCTTTCATCAAGATTGTGATAAATTTTGATGCATGTTCATGACTAAGTTGTCCGAAGGGTTTATTTTGGAAAATGCTGCTCATGAACATATCCCATAGAAAAGCAAGAGAATTAAAAAAAAAAAAAAAGCTGGGCATGGTGGCACACACCTGTCATCCCAGTACTTGGGAGGCTGAGACAGGAGGATCCCAGGTTCAAGGACAGCCTCAGCAACTTAGCAAGATTCAGCAATGTAGTGAGAGTCAAATTAAAAAATAAAAATAGGAGCCGGGTGTGGTGGCGCACCCTTGTAATCCTAGTACTTTGGGAGTCAGAGACCAGAGGATCTGGGTTTGTGGCCAACCTCAGCTCTCTCTCTCTCTCTCTCTTTCTCTGTCTCTCTCTACTTAGTGAGGCCCTCTACAACTTCGGGAGACCCAGTTTCAAAATAAAGTAAAAAAAATAGGGCCGGGGGTGTAGCGCGGAGGTAGAACGCCCCTGGGTTCAATCCCTGGTACCGCAATAAATAAATAAATAAATAAATAAATAAATAAATAAATAAAATAAAAAATAAAAATAGGGCTAGAGGTGTAGCTCAGAAGTAGAATGCCCCGGGTTCAATCCCCAGTACCATAAAACAAACAAAACTAATGTCTAATATGAAATGGGAAAAAGACAGCCACCAATACTTGGTACCTGAATTATTAAAATAAAGTACTTTGCCAATGAATTATGCTAGTAATTTAGAAATGTAGACTTTCTGAGATTACCATAGACAATCCTAAAATTTCTTCATTAAGATTGCTTCAAAGGAGCCGGGTGTAGTGGCACATGCATGTAATCCCAGTACTTAGGAGACTGAGATAGGAGCATCACAGGTTTGAGGCCAGCCTCAGCAACTTAGTGAGACCCTCAGAAACTTAGTGAGACCCTGTTTCAAAATAAAAATATCAAAAGGGCTGCGGGTGTAGCTCAGAGGTAGAATGCCTCTGGATTCAATCCCCAGTACCAAAAAAAAAAAAAAGAAAGAAAGAAAAAAGAGAGAGGAAAGAGAGAGAGAGATTGATTTCTTCAAAGGCAAAAACTATGAAGAATTCAGTGTTTGTGGTAGATTTCAAGCATCTCCTTGAGTTTTGCTCCTATTCAACATGAACGTGCTGTGTATAGACAGCACGTCCTTGAGAATATTATTTTCAACTCATTAAAGTTTTAAAGACCCAAATAAATCATCTTTTTTTTTAAGAGGTAGAGAAACTGAGGTGCAGAGAGGTTAAATGCTGCCTGGGGTTGCAGAGCTAGGGTCAGATTTAAATTTAAATCCATGGGGATCCTTTCTCTAAGTCTATGAATCCGCAAACCCTTGCCTGTGTGTTTATAGTAAATCCCTGGGTCCATTCTTAGTAGAATTGATGTGGGTTTTAAATGGTATCTCAGTAACTAAAATCAACTTTTTCTTTCTTTTTTTTTTAATCATCTTTCAGTTTCCCTTTCAAGACAATCTCTTTCAATCCATGTACTACCCTCTCCAGTTGAAGTTTTTGGAGACTGTGCACACTCTATGTGGACGAATCCCACAGGTTTTTCTGAAGCAGATTGAGAAAACGATGCGGAGGGTTTATGAGAAGCACGTCATCATCCACGTGGGCCCCAACCACGTGCACTGAACATCTCATCTTCTGGCAAGTCGCCTGGGTGTGTGTGACCAAGGAAATAGGAGTCTCAACGCTGCCCGGGTGTTTTTCGTGTGAATATTTAATGGTGCTCCATGACTGTTGAGTTTAAAGAGACTTGTAACATTTTGCTAAATTAGTTGCCCCTAAAAGGGAATATGCTTTTCTTATTTTTTCTGAAATCCTATTTATCTTTGTTTAACAAACAAAACCAAACCCTATTATTATTCATTTTACATTGTTCCAGCAAGTTGAGCTAGGTATGAAAATGAATTTTTGATGCCTTCCCATTCCTGTTGTTTGAGACACTTAGGTGACATCTGGGGTGTTATATTTATCTAGCAATCCAGAGACTCTTTCTCTGAAATCAGCTCCCTCACACCCATATTACATAAGCCAGGCATGGTGGCACATGCTTGTAATCCTAGTACTTGGAAGGCTGAGAGAGAAGAATCACGGGTTCGAGGACAGCCTCTGCAATATAGGGACACTCTTGGCAACCTAGCAAGACCCTGTTTCAAAACAAAAAATAAGACAGGGCTGGCGGTGTAGCTCGGAGGTGGAATGCCCTTGGGTTGAATACCCCATACCACAGAAAAAACAAAAACCCTAATACATACTTGTGGGGCAAACAAACTTGTAGAGAATATAGATCAATGGACCAAAATCAAGATTAGATTAGTCATAATGCTACCAACCAGAAAAAAATTTAATATATTTCCTTCCAGCCTTTTTAAGACTTTTTTTCTTGTTTCCTACTTCAGTATTTTCCATTATTAAAAATGTGTGTGTGTGTGTGTGTGTGTGTGTGTGTTGTTATTGTTGTTGTGTTTTGTGTGTGGTATTAGGGATTGAAACCAGGGCCATTCTACCTCTGAGCATTCTATCCCCAGCCCTTTTTATTTTTCATTTTGCAACAGGGTCTTGCTAAATTCCTGTGGGTTTCACTAAGTTGCTGAGGCTGGCCTCAAACTTGCAATTCTACTGTTTCAGCCTCCCAAGTACTGGGGTTACAGGTGTGCACCACCACCTGGCTATAACACACATTTAAAACAGTCCCAGAAACGGCGGGACCCTATGCTAAGGTTTTTATGTAGGAAACTAAAAAGTTAGACAAGATGACTATGTTTACAGCACTTTACTTAGTGTATTTGGGAGAAGAATTCAGATTTCAGCTAACTTGGTAGTGTTAAAAGATGAAGCATAAACTGGGTGTGGTGGCGCACGCTTGTAATCCTAGTACTTTGGGAGGCGGAGACCGGAGGATCCGGGTTTGCGGTCAGCCTCAGCGCTCTCTCTCTCTCTCTCTCTCTCTCTCTCTGTCTGTCTCAGTGAGGCCCTCTGCAACTTCGTGAGATACGGTTTCAAAAATAAAGTATAAAAAATAGGGCTGGGGGTGTAGCATGGAGGTAGAACGCCCCTGGGTTCAATCCCCGGTACCGCAAAAAAAAAAAAAAAAGATGAAGCATTTATCTGAGGGTATTTCTGAAGAAAATTGTTTAGATTTGTGGAGGGCTAAATCATAAGAAATTTCTATGCAATAGAGTTTTCTAGAAGGAAATTCAATAATTGTGTCCTTAGCAAAGAAAGTCCTTTGTGTTTGTTTATCCACATCTGACCTCTTGAGTCATCATGGCAGGTTTGGTCATCTCTGAACTCTTGGGCAGGGAGTGGAAATCAGGTTGAATATGCTCAAAGTGAAAATTTCAGTTAATTCCATTGGCAAGAAGATTTAACTCCCTACCAGCCTTAGAAAAGTGTGTGTGTGCTGGGCGTGGTGGCACAAGCTTGTAATCCCAGTACTTTGGGAGGCAGAGACCGGAGGATCCGGGTTCGCGGCCAGCCTCAGCTCTCTCTCTCTCTCTCTCTCTACTTAGTGAGGCCCTCCACAACTTCGTGAGACCCAGTTTCAAAATGAAGTATAAAAAATAGGGCTGGGGGTGTAGCGCGGAGGTAGAACGCCCCTGGGTTCAATCCCCGGTACCGCAAAAAAAAAAAAAAAGAAAAGTGTGTGTGTGTGTGTGTGTGTGTGTGTGTGTTTCTCCTCTAGGGTTACCCAGCTATTAGCCAAGAAACCTTGCAGGTCTTATCACCTAGTCACAGTAGAAGTTCTACATTCTGTTTCCCAGAGGGGTCTGACTTAATCCCTAGTTGCTCATAGGGTTGGTATCAGCACTGGGCAATTTGCATATTACTTTATTTATCTCAAATGGCTTTTGCATAAATGACCCCTTTGATGTTTCCAACAGCCTGGTGAACTTAGAAAGGGCCTATATCACCTCCATGAGGTAAGTAAGGAAATTGTAACAGAAAGAAATGAACATACCCAATAGAAATGCTATTCTAGAACACACAGGTCTGTGTAAGATGCATCCTAGTTTACAGAAAAAGTTTCAGAAATAAAAATATTGAATACCTTTCTTCATATGGAGAAAGCAATCTGAAAGCATAAAATGAAAAATATTATTTTGTTAATGCAAATATGGTATCCTATATATCAGAGTCCAGCAGTGCTACTTCAGCAGAAAGTCTTACCCTGGAAAAATACAAAAGTCTCAGCACTACAGAGAAAAGTATAGATATCAATCAATATTGGTTTGTGGTATGATTATGGTGGTCACAAATTTAAATCTAAAGTGGTAGGGTAATAACCCCTACTCTCCTTTTAATCAGTTGCGTGGCCTGTGGTTTGTTGTTTTTGTTAAGGAAACTACCATTATGATGTGAAACTCTTATTTTTTTGTGGTACTGGGGTTCACCCAGGAACATTCTACTTCCAAGCTACACCCCCAGCCCTATTTATTTTTTATTTAGAAACACAGTCTCACTAGGTTGCTGAGTGTCTTGCTAAGTTGCTGAAGCTGGCAATAACCAGTGATCCTCATGTCTCAAGCCTTCCAAGTACTGGGATTACAGGCGTGCGCCACCATGTCCAGCTTGAAACTCATTTTTGCTGTTATATTTCGTTTCCTCATTTCACCACTAGAAGTGACATCAGTCATTATATCTTTTCTGTTAGACCTTCCATCTGTGGTATGGGCACATAAAATATACAACAATTTTTTACTTGTCTTTTGGTTGAAGGAAAATACTTTTTGTATGTATGTGTGTGTAGTACTGGGGATTGA
The DNA here is from genome assembly GCA_004027185.1 of Glis glis. Lineage (NCBI taxonomy): Eukaryota > Metazoa > Chordata > Mammalia > Rodentia > Gliridae > Glis > Glis glis. The sequence goes on from PVJS01021409.1 coordinate 20,609, forward strand.
ACCCAGGGGTGTTCTACCTTTGAGCTACACCCTCAGCTCTACTTTATTTTTGAAACAGGGCCTCACTAAGTTTCTGAGAGCCTAAATTTCTGAGGCTGGCCTTGAATTGCCATTCTCCTGTCTCAACCTCCTAAGTACTGGGATTACCAGTGTATACCACCACACTCAGCAAGAAAATACATCTTACAGACCCACAAATAGGATTGTAATGAAAGAGCCAGGATATGAACATAAGTCTCTAATTTCCATTCCAGTTTTCTTTCTGTCTGTTCAGAATGGCCAGTAAACCCACAAATGTTATTCAGATTTGTTGGTGGCTCCCAGACCTAAAGAAGTTTCTTCCCTCTTTTGGCAAGTCCAGAGACTTTGACTCTTTTGTAAAGACTTTAAATACAGCAGTGCCTTTTCCTTTATGAATACCTGGTTTACTCACAACTCTCAACTACTAGTGACTACTGAATACGCAAACACCGTAGTCAGCAAAAGTCAACGATAGAACTCTAGAACATTCTAGAATGATTAAATACAAACATTTGACACCTTAGAACCTGGTGTGATTTCCCATCATGGATTCCTGTGCCATGTCCTGAAACTTTAGGTGAGTTTAGTGGAGAATTTGGGAAGAATTTGCTCTTCCAATTCCTTCTACCTTCAAGCACTAATTTTCTGTAGCCAGGATATTACCATAAGGAGCATTTTCTCTACCTTTGGTAACTCCCAGGAAACACCTTTGAAAGATAACACCTTTAAATATGGGAGCCACAAGCTAGGTGTGGTGGTGCACGCCCATAATCTCAGTACTTGTGAGGCTGAGACAGGAGGATTGTAGGTTTGAGGCCAGATTCAGCAACTTAGTGAGGCCCCCTGCAACTTAGTGAGACCCTGTTTCAAACTAAAGAATAAAATGGGGCTGGGAGTGTAGCTCAAAGGTAGAATGCCCTTTGGTTCAATCACCAGCACCAAAAAAAAAAAAAAAAAAACAACCCAGAACAGCACACACACCCTCTGCCTTTTAAAGGAGGAGCCTATGTCTATCATGCCTGTGAATTGAAGAATTATAGTCAAACCTTAGGTCCAATCATTTCACGATTGTGTTGCTGGTATTTATAGCTGAGGAGATTTCTCTGGACAAGAGACAGAGCTTGCTCCTAGTTTTTGTTTTACACAGGTCAAAACTGGAAATACTCTCTTGAGTCTTTAAGATGAAGCGCCTGTGTGTGTTTGGCCGTGCGCATGAACAAGTAAGAAGCAGGTGTGATTTCTGCTCCATCAGGTTTACGTGTTTACATTATCACTGCAAAAGCGCGCCCGTTGTCTATAGCTCCCAAGGAGACCTGAATGCACTTCTTATGTTGGAAACTTCTTCTCATTTTGGTAATTTTTGTTTTTGAAGAAATGAACATAAAAAAGAATGCTCCAAAGAAAAGGAATTATTACAGCAAATAAAAAGGAATACAAGTATTATGATGTAATTACTGTCTTATCTTTTTAAGTGCCATCTCCTGTTTTACCTTTTTTGCAATTAAAAGCTTTAAATATATATCTTTTGGTATTGTTTGGGAACTGTGTATCTTTTCCTCTTTAAGATTTCGAGCTGAGAAACTTACAATGTTAAATGGTAATACTGTCCAACTAGTACTGAAGTATTTAGTACATAGCTGAGTCTACTTTTTTTTATCTTTTTTTTCTGAGTCTACTTTAAAAAAAATCATTATAATTTTACTTTGTTCAGCCAGGTGCAGAGGCATGAGCCTGTAATCTCAACTACCCTGGAGGCTGAGGCAGGAGGATCACAAGATTGAGGCCAGCCTGGGCAACATAGTGAGACCCCTTTTTAAAAAAAAAAAAGGTTTTGCTTTGTTTATATTATTGTAGAAATAGTAAGAATCTGGGTGAATTTAAGTAAAACATGAAATTTCAAATGTTTAAAAATTCTTCATATCACCTACTTCCAATAAATAAATAAATGGGGTTTTAAAGAATATCAGATTGACCTGGGCGTGGTGGCAGATGCCAGTAATCCCAGTACTTGGGAGGCTGAGACAGGAGGATCTCAGGTTTGAGGCCAGCCTCAGCAACTTAGTGAGACCCTATTTCAAAGTAAAAAATAAAATAGGGGCTGGGGGTGTAGCTCAGAGGTAGAATGCCACTGGGCTGAATCCCCGGTTCCATTAAAATTTTTTTTATCTGAGCTATATCTAGATATCTCAGAGTGAAGGAATGGCAGCTTCCTAGTCTACCATGGTGTCAGGTATTTTCTTGCCAGGGGGTCTACATGCAGAAGTTTTGTCTTGTCTTTTTAGAGGAAGTTACGTGGGAAAGCTTTGGAACCTGTGGCCTCCATAGGTTGACCGTGCTCAGTGCAATCCTGTTTCTGTTTGCTTCCTTGTCCTTTTTCTAGCACACGGCATCAGTCCACTCCCTCTCCATCACAGTCTCATTCTTCTCCTCTTCCGTCTCCTTCTCAGGAAGTGTCACCCACATGTACACGCTGCCTTAGCCCCCAAACCTGGACATAGTCCTTGTCCTCCCTGTCCCTGATTCTATATCCTCTTTAGCGCCAAATTGTCACTTTACCACCAGCCCACCCACTCCTGGTACCGATTTCTGTCATAGTTAAAACCTTTGGAGCCAGGCGTGGTGGCGCATGCCTGTCATCACAGTACTTGGGAGGCTGAGACAGGAGGATCTCAGGTTTGAGGCCAGCCTCAGCTACTTAGTGAGGCCCTCTGCAACTTAGTGAGACCCTGTTTCAATATAAAGAATAAAAAATAGGGCTGGGGGTATATAGCTCAGAGGTAGAATGCCCCTGGGTTCAATCCCCAGTACTGCAAAAAAAATAAAACACCCTTTGAGTTGCAGGTGGGAACAAATACAATTCAAACTAGTATATAAAGAGAGAGAACAGCTTGTGCCTGCCTCCTGAATAGCAAGGGCCTTGGCTTCCTCTGTTGATGTTCTTTGCAACCTCCAATGAAAACATGACTCCCTCCATCCCTGTCAGCTTTGGATTGCAGCTCTAACCCTCTCTTATCTCTCTGCATTCACTCCCACTCCTTCAAACCACACCCACTCCCACATGGTTCCCTTTCCTCTTAGAGCAACATCCGAGCTGCATTCCAGATGTCTCGGGGAGTCTCTGTGCAGTCTCCATCTCCCTGGTCTCATCTTGGGTTACTTTCTCCCCTACTCCACTAATTTCCATTTATATTTCCATTCATGCTGGTGGTTTTCTTTTCTCTTTTTTTGCGGTACTGGGGATTGAACCAGGGGCATTCTACCTCCAAGCTACACCCCCAGCCCTATTTTTTATTCTTTATTTTGATAAAAAAAGCTTATCAAAATAAAGGGTCTCACTAAGTTGCAGAGGGCCTCAATAAGTAGCTGAGGCTGGCCGCGAACCTGCGATCTTCCCATCTCAGCCTCCCAAGTACTGGGATGACAAGCATGCGCCACCATACCCAGTTTATGCTTGTGTGTTTTATGCTCCTTCCAGAAGCCAAGCTCTTCCGAGTGCAGTGCTGCACGCCTGTGATCCCAGCTACTCAGGAGGCGGAGGCAGGAGGATTGCAAGTTCACGGTCAGCCTGAGTAACTCAGCAAAACCCTATCTCAAATTAAAAATTAAACAGGGCTGGGAATGTAGCTTAGTGGTAGAGCACCCCTGGGTTCAATCCTCAGTAAACACATGGACACACACACACCTCTTTCCTACCACTGCGGTTTGCACTTGTGTGGATCCCTCCACCTTGCTTCCTACTTTCTTTTGCCCTGCAAAATGTCTGTCATCCTTCAGGTCTAAGTGTAAATGTCACTTCCTGTGGCGGTGACCTCCTCTGGTCCCCGTGTAAGGGCAGGTCCTCCTCTAGGATTCACTAGTAGCTATCATGTTGTACTCTCTTTGCCAAGCCTGTTGAAACAATAGCTCTATATTTGTGTAAACCTATGAGTTTCTGGAATACCTTTTCCAATAGACCCTTAGTCCCTTAGGGAGACAGTCCTTGCCCATCTCATCCTCTGCTCTATGCTTCAATGACTTACCGCATTTCTCATGCTCAAAAAATATTTAATGAATAAATAAATGAAATGATATTTTGCATACCGAACTAGGACCAATTCCTATCTATTAAGCTTCCCAACATGTACCTGGGAGGCTGAGACAGTAAGATCACACTTTTGAGGCCAGCCTGGGCAACTTAGTAAGGAGAGAGAGAGAGAGAGAGAGAGAGAGAGAGGGAGAGGGAGAGGGAGAGGGAAAGGGAGAGAGACAGAGAGAGAGACAGAGAGAGAGAGAGAGAGAAGAGGGAGGAAGGAAATACATTGAGTTGCTTAATTTCTTGGAGATTTATTTACTTATCCATTAAATGGCATGGCTGGGTCAGATAGTTAAGTTCCTTTTGGCTTAAATGCCCTCTGTTTCCACAGTCTGCTCTTCCTGGCTCTGTGGTAGACATTTGTGGGATTTGGGATGTCTGGAAACCACCCTACTCCTGGTACCAATTTCTGTAGTAGTTAAAACTCTTCAGATTGTAAGTGGCAGAAAACACAGCTGAATTAGTACAGGCAAAAAGAAAGAGAGAGAAGGATTGGCTCCCATTAGTACAGACAAAAAGAAAGACAGGGGATGGATTGGCTCCCAGAAGTGAAGAGTCCCACAATAGCTCTGGATCCAAAGGCTCCAATGATGCCAGAGGAAATGTATCATTTTAACAATGCTTTTTTCATGAATATTTTATTGGAAACCACACATCCTTCTAGGATTCCAGCCATAAAATTTTCATGTCATCTCAATAGAATCATTCCATCTTTGGCGAAATACATTGTTTTCAGGTCCAGATGAAAAATGGTATTGCCAACCTGGGTCTCCAAGAAAACTGTCATCCTGGTGTTTGTTTTAAAACAGCTAAAATATGTCTTTCCCTTCTCATTGAGGATTACCATTAACCAAATAAAGCCCTCACCAGAAATAACTCACTAGAAATGATAGTCAAAATCAAGAATGTAAAGCCGAGCATGGTGGCGCACACCTGTAATCCCAGTACTGGGGAGGCTGACACAGGAAGATCATAGATTTGAGGCCAGCCTCTGCAACTTAGTGAGAGCCTGTTTCAAAATAAAGAATAAAATAGGGCTGAGGGTGTAGCTCGGAGGTAGAATGCCCCTGGGTTCAATCCCCAGTACTGCCAAAAAAAAAAAAAAACCCAAATCAAGAATGTAAATGTATTTTCTAAACTTGTATAAGGCATATGTCATATGTGTGACATGTGGGCTGTGACCGTAAAGAATCTCCTGGGAACACCTATGACTGTGTCCTTACTGAGCATTAAGGGATTTATCAAAAAAAGACTTTTTTTTTTTAGGATTGCTATTTTGAGTCAATGGACAAAGCAAGTCTAAATGTCATATTGGGAAATTGAATTCTTCTTCACCTAAATTATTGTTATTAGAGATAGTTGCAACCACACAGAATTAAAGGAAAAATAAAAAGGACTGATACTAGCTTTGGTATATTAAATGTTTAAAACTTGGTAGTTGAGCCAGGCATGATGGCACACATCAATAATGCCAGTACTGGGGAGGCTGAGACAGGAGGATCACAGGTTTGAGGCCAGCCTCAGCAACTGAGGGAGGCTTTCAGAAATAAAACTGAACTCAAAGGCATTAAAATAACAATGTCCAGTTCCATCTATGTTGTCACAAGTAGCAGGATTCCATTCATTTTAGTGACTGAATAGTATTCCATTGTGTATGTGTACCATATGCTCTTTATCCACTCACTGAGTGATGGAAACTTAGGTTGTTTCCATCTCTTGGCTGTTATCAACAGAACTGCAATAAACAAGAGATCCTGATGTGGTGGTGCACACCCGTAATCCCAGTACTTGGGAGGCTGAGACAGGAGGATCGCAAGTTCGAGGACAGCCTCAGCAATGTAGCAAGAATCTCAGCAACCTGGCGAGACCCTGTTTCAAAATAAAAATAAAAGTTGGGCTGGGGATGTAGCTTGGAGGTAGAATGCCCCTGGTTCAATCTCCAGTATCATAAAAGAAAAAAAAAGAAAAGAAACGGTCTCACTAGGTTGCTGAGTCTTGCTACATTACTGAGGCTCTCCTCAAACCTGCCATCTTCCTGTCTCAGTGTCCCACATCCTGGGATTTTTTTTTTTTTTTGTGGTACCGGGGATTGAACCCAGGGGCGTTCTACCTCTGAGCTACACCCCCGGCCCTATTTTTTATACTTTATTTTGAAACAGGGTCTCACAAAGTTGTGGAGGGCCTCACTAAGTAGCTGAGGCTGGCCGCAAACCCAGAACCTCTGGTCTCCGCCTCCCAAGTACTGGGATGACAAGCATGCACCACCACGCCCAGCCCACATCCTGGGATTTGCAGGGGTGTGCCACCACAGTGTGCTATCTTTAGTCTTTTTGATAATCGCCATTCTGACTGGGATGAGGTTATATCTCTTGGTGGGTTTGAATTGCATTTCACTGATGGTTCATGATGTTGAGTAATTTTTCATATACTTGTTGGCCATTTGTATATCTTCTATTAAGAAATGCCTATTTAAGCCGGGCGTGGTGGTACACACTTGTAATCCCAGTATTTGGGAGGCTGAGACAGGATTGCAGGTTCACGGCCAACCTCAGCTACTGAGTGAGGCCCTCTGCAACTTAGTTCCTTAGACCCTGTTCCAAAAAAAAATAAAATAAAATAGGACTGGGGGTGTAGCTCAGAGGTACAACGCCCTTGGGTTCAATCCCCAGCACCAAAAAAAATAAAAAGAAAGAAATGTCTATTTAGGTCTATTGCCAATTTTAAAACTAGGTGGTTTCTTTGCTATTGAATTTTTTGTGTTCCTGATAAATTCTGGATATTAACCCCTTGTGAGAGTATAGTTTGCAAATATGTTGTCCCATTCAGTAGGTCGTCTCTTTATTTGGTTGATTGTTTCCTTTGCTGAGCAGAAATATAGTGGTATTTTCAGCCAGCCTGCCCCTGTTCTCCCACTGGATGTCGTTTTATCTAGATTTTTCCTCAATCTCCTCCTCTCGTCCCTTTCCACAGACCCATCTCAGGACAGTGGAACTCCAGTAATCCTCCCTGTGATTATAAAAAGATCCTCCCACCTGTTCCCCGACATAGTCCTGGCTGCTTCCTCTCTCCCATGTCTCTTTCTGTCTCCATCTCCTGCCACCTACGCAGTCTCTTCTTAAAGTTAGACCTTTTTCCTTTGGAGCACACCCAGAGCCGTGGGCCTGCACTTTCCCAGTCTTCCTGCATGTTCACAGCAAAGTTCTGTTCCCTCCATCAGACCAGGAGCTCGGTGCAGAAGAGAGCGACTTCCGCTGTCTTCTCCCCAGCACTCAGGAGCCTCTCACAGACCATTACCTTGTCAGTACCATTCTTTTTCCCCTCAGGGCTCTTCTCTGTGGGCGCCTATCTCTTCCAGTCTGTAAGTGAGGCCCCCTTCTCAAAAGTCACTTGAGTCCTGGTGCAGTGGTGTGCACCTGTCATCCCAGCGACTCGGAGGTTCAAGAGTTAGAGCCCAGCTGGCCAACACCATTCTACCTCTGAGCTACACCCTTTAAAAAATCTTTTATTTTGAAACAGGATCTCCTTTTTTTTTAATGGTTCTGAGGATTGAACCCAGAGGTATTGTACCTCCAAGCTACACCCCAGCCCTATTTTATTTTTATTTTGAAACAGGGTCTCTCTAAGTTTCTGAGGCTGACCTCGAACCTGCAATCCTCCAATCTCAGCCTCCCAAGAACTGGGATTCCAGGTGTGTGCCACCACACCCAGCTTTCCATTGCTTCTTCGGATTAGGACCTGGGGTGTGCCTCGGATGGGCTGTCCCAGCCTAGGATCTCTCCTGAGATTGTGACCTCAATGTCTCTTGGGGCTGCAGTCATCTGAAGGAAGTCCCGAGCTGGAGGGCCCACTTCCAGGGCACCAGGGCCTTCCCATGGGGCCGTCTAATGTGCTCATTCCCCAGCAAGACTCCATTGAGCAACCTCATGGTCCAAGGCAAAACCCCAAGTGCCCGGAGGCCCTGGCTTCCAGGTCACCGTATTCATTGGAAGTGGTTTGATTCAGCCAGGGAGGAGATGATCACACAGAGGCAGAATCCCAGGAACCAGGATCAGCAGGGGCCATGGCGGAGGCGGGCTGCCGCAGTTTAATTCTGATTTCCTTCAGAGGAATTAGCAAGGATTAGTAGGAGGCTCTAGCAGTGCGGACCTTGGGATACAAGCTGGTTAGAGAAGCATTTCCAAGGAATAAGGAAGAAAAGAACCAAAGGAATTCCTCAGCCTCATCTCTGGCCTCTTCTCCCTTTGCAATCTCAGCCGGGCATGGTAGCAGAAGGTTGTTATTCCAGTACTTGAGAGGCTGAGACAGGAGGATTACAGGTTTGAGGCCAGCCTCAGCAACTTAGTGAGACCCTGTTTCAAAATGAATAAAAAGGGCTGGGGGTGTAGCCCACCAGATAAGGTCTGTGACAGAAGACAAAGTACGCACAGTAGTGGCAGGCCAGGGAAGGAGGGAAAGCATTGGGGTGCTTCCTCTGGGGAGGAAGTGGTGTTGAAGTTGAGACCTGAAGTGGAGATGAGGAACTTTAAAAAAAAAAAAACCTCTAGGCCTTGAAGTGAGAGTAGGAATGGGATGTAGCTTAGTGGTAGAGAGCTTGGTTAGCATGCATGAGACTCTGGATTCAATCCCTAGCATTATAGAAAATAAAACAAATAAAAAAATAAGGAAAGAGTCATGGGGGTTCTGAAGAGTCATAAGAAATTCAGTCTGATTAAAGCTGAGTGTGATGAAAGGGACAAAAAAAGTGGGAGAAATTAATCTGGGGTATTCTTTATTTTTTATGTTTGGTACTAGAGATTGAACCCAGGGATGCCCTACTGCTGAGCTACATCTGAGCCTAGTTTATTTTACTTTGAGACAGGGTCTTTCTAGGTTGTCCAGGCTTGCCTTGGACTTGAGATCCTCCTGCCACAGCCTTTGGAGTCACTGGGATTATAGGCATGTGCCACCACACCTGACTTTGGATTGTTCTTTAACAGAGAGTTCCAATGGAAGGTTTTGTAATAATGGAATTTTCTTGAGCTGTGCTGGACAATACAGAAGCCACTGGCCACACGTGGCTACTGAGCACTTAAAATGTAGCTAGTGAGACTGAGAAACTGAATTTTATCGAGGAACTCAGGAACTGAATTTAAATTTTATTTTATTTTAATTAAATGAATATCTACAAATGGCTAGTGGCAAATATATTGTACAGCATAGCTCTTACATTACAAGACCTGCCTGAAGAGTAGGCGGGGCAGCAGAGAGAAGGCCAGGCCAAGCTATGGAGGCAGGAGGCCTCTGCAGACCAGGGGGACCATGATAAACAAAACCCAGTCCATGGTGGTAAGTACCGGCCACGCACTTGGTGATACCACTGTATGACCTCTCCCTGCAAGGATGTTTGTAAGAGTTTTTTGGGGTGGGGGTGGGGAAAAGGCTTAGGGGTTGTGCTAGGGATGGAACCAGTGCCTTGTGTGAGCTAGGTAAGCCCTCTGTCACTGAACCACTCCCCAAGCCAAGGCTATTTCAGCTATCATTGAACTGGATGCTTCAGGACTGTAAAGACAAATGAGTCTCAGAGGGCAAAATTTGAGAGAGGTTGTGAGTGTGGAAGCCTTTTTTCTACATATAACACCTAGGGTCAGAGTCTGAGCCACTATTTTCTGTTTGTGTTGTTTTTTTATTTTGTACTGGGGTAGGGGCATTCTACCTCTGAGCTAGATCCCCCAGCCCTATTTTATTTTTTATTTTGAAACAGAATCTTGCTAAGTTTCTGAGACTGGCCTTGAACCTGCGATCCTCCTGTCTCAGTCTCCCAAATACTGGGATGACAGGTGTGCACCACAGCTCCGAGCCACTATGTTTTAAGAGGATCAGCAGTGTAAAGGCTGAGTCCAAACTTGCACCTTCTGAGTTAAGTCAAACAGTTGGGTTCTTCCATCCTTGTGTGACTATCATGGGCTTTGGGAAGAAAAGGAGCAATTGTGTATGGTTGCTTGTAAAAGCTCACAGACCAAAGTATAAGGATGCCTACACACTGTTTGGGAGCCAGGCGTTTTCGGTTCTAATAACACTGTCTTGCTGCACTCGCCCCCATGCCTCAGTTTCCCATTTGTGAAATGTCTGGGTACAGAGGACTTCCGAGGTTCCCACCCTCTCCTACTTCCTGGGCCCTGTTGTAATAGTGATCCCCACGATGATGCGAACAGCAGACTCCTTGATGGAGTGCATGCACAGGCTGGGCCCTGTTCACTTGGTCCTCCAAGTTCCTTAGATGAGAAAATGGCGGCTCTTTGAGTTTGGGTAACTAGTCCAAGGTCACAGTGAGAGGAGTCCGGGTGGGGTTTGGATCCGGCCGATTGCAGACCTTGAGCCTTAAGCACTTGGCTCTGGCATGCCTCAGTTTGGAGTGGCAGTGGCATGACAGGTGGGCTCCTGCCGGGGGATCTTAGTGACATCGCAGTTTCTTGGATGCGCACTCGATGTGGTGTGTGCACCATCACCGAGGTCCCTCGAAGGACCCTCGATGGTCCCTGTATGGAGTGGTGGGGACCAGGGCCCTTCACGCCACAGCTGGAGAGAAGAGGCTCAGAGAGTTGGTGAATGCCTGCAGACCACGCAACTGGCAGACAGGTACGCACCTGCCAAGGGACCAAAGTCTGAACCCGCACAGGCCGCCAGGGCCATGGCTGGCGGCGCGCCTGTTCCGCGCAGGCGCTCTCGGAGCCAGGCGGCAGGCCGGCTCCGCGCACGCGCTCTCGGGGCCAGGCGGCGCGCCGGCTCCGCGCACGCGCTCTGGGCCCCCCTCGGCGCGCTCACGCGCCGCGCACGCGCCCTAGGGCGGGCGG
>PVJS01021410.1:0-31497 GCA_004027185.1 Glis glis
GATCCTCCGGTCTCCGCCTCCCAAAGTACTGGGATTACAAGCGTGTGCCACCACACCCAGCCTGAAGTTTCATTTTTTTGTCAGGTGTGGGGGCAAACGTGAACACCAGTAATCCTAGCTCCTCGGGATGCTGAGGCACAAGGATCATGAATTCAAGGCCAGCCTGGGCAACTAAGCAAGACCCTGTCTCAAGATAAAAATAAGAAGGCCTGGAGACATAGCTCAGTGGTAGAGCACCCCTCGGTTCCATCCCCAGTATTGCAAAAAAATAAAATAAAATAAAATTTTGGGTTTTGAATATAGCTCTGGTTCAGATCCTGGTTCTGACGTTCTTTGTGGCTCTTGGACAACAAACCTATCATCCTCTCATTTTCCTCGTCTATAAAATAAACTAACAGTGGTAGCTACTTACAGGGTGATGATGAGGATTAACGAGATAATGAGTGAAGACACTAAATAAATTATAGTTGCTATTCTGTCATTCATATTATTTGAGATAACTGTGGAACATCCCAAGCAAGATGTCCAATAGGCAGCTTTAGAACATGGTCTGGGGTTTAGATGCAAAAGGTGTCTCAACTGTGTACTTTTAAGTGTATACCGTGATTTTAAAAAAATGAGTGGGAATAACTGGGGTTTGAGACAAAGATTTGCCAACTAATTGGATGAAGAAAAAGGTAAAATATGACTGATCAGAAGAAAGATTATTAAACATGGTTATTAAACATCAGAGAAAACCATTGGTAGGGGGGAATAAGGGATAGAACCCAGGGGCATTCTACCCCCAACCTATAACCCCAGCCCTATTTTATTTTTTATTTTGAGACAGGGTCTCACTAAGTTACTGTATGCTGGCCGTGAACCTGTGGTCCTCTTGTCTCAGCCTCCCAAGTACTGGGACTACAGGCATGGGCCAATGTGCCCTGTTCAAACATTTTATTAATGGAAAGAAACCATCCTTTTTTGAAAATAATTGGTGAATTAAGAGGAAAAAATGTATACAGAACTCTCCCATCACCCAAATTGAACTATTACCTTAGAAGAAATGGAAGAGAATAATAGAAAAATTGGCTTTTAAAGTAAAATCAAGTCAAATGACAAGAGGAAAACCATCAAAATAAATATGAAAACCTAGAATTCGTCAAATAAGGAGAGAAGATATAGGCATATGTTAATACAGGTTTGCATAAATTTATAAAAAATCATTTTTCATAGGAAAGAATAAAATATATATACAAAAAAAAAGAATGAAAGAGCCGCTTATATGAAGGTTGGTAGGAATGGAGCAGAAAGGATATGGCATTTTTGGTGTTCATGATTTCTGTGTTCAAAAAATAAATCAACAGTAGAAGAAAACTAAAACTGAATAAAAATAGAAAGAAATTATCCCAATTACATAATTGATCATACACACACACACACACACACACACACACACACACACAGGCGCACGCGCGCACATGGAACTAGTCTGTGAACTTGTGAACATGATACTTTATACCTTCAATAGGATCTAGTTTTTAAAAAAAAAAAGAATGGCAAAACATCTAAGCCTCATTTAGTATGTTTTTTTGTCTACAAGGGTCTTGGTGGAGTAATTCCAAAACTATTTTGTATTAATTATAAGATACTGAGAACCAGGATTTTCACCATGGGGGACAGAAGACACAAAAAAGGAATGGGAAATGGAAAGAAACTACCCTGGGATGTTAAGACTGGAACTGAAGGCATCCGTATGAACTCATGATTTAAGTGAATAAATATATAATAATATGTTATTACTTATTTAAGTGAATAAATTATGTATATATGTATATGTACATAATTATACTATGTACACACACACACACACACACACACAGAAAGAAAGAAAGAAAGAGAGACACATAAATATGCCTGCTACTTGCTTTCCTGTGGTTCAGGAAAAAAAGAAAGTATGTGTGTATATATTACTTAGAGATAGAGATAAAACAAATGGGGAAAATGTTAACAGTTGATGAATCCAGGTAAATAAATGTAAGTATGCAGCATCATTGTACTTTTCCTTCAACTTTCTGTGACTTTGAAATTTTTTAAAATAAAACAAAAATAAATAAGCGACCCTCTGGAAGGCAGAAATATACTTCACACAGTGCCTGATATAACAGTAGATACTCAATTTTAAAACTATTTTAAATGCTCATTTTGCTACCAAATGCCTATGGATGGGTTAACTATAGAAATACCATTTCTTTATTAAATATGGTATATAAACTATAGAAGTCTGAGTAAAATAATGAAGTCATCTCTGTATTAAAAGGCCCAACAGCTAGACTTCTAATCATTGTCAGTTTCTCTGAGGTTACTAAATGATTCCACTCACTTTCAAAAATACTCAACCCCAGGGGGATCTTACTGCCACTTTGTTCTTCCATTTTACCTTAGAGCCAATTGTGTATGCCCTGAATTAATCCTTTCAACATACTTTTTTTTTTTAGAATTCCTAACATGTGAGGGATTTACAAATGTGATTATGTAGAGAGACCTAACCCCCACCACTAGGTAGTAGCTACTTTAATAAAAGTGGTAGACAGATCACACTTCCTACTTAAGGGTATTCACATATGATTTTATTTTTGTCATCCTATAAGGTAGGGTTTTTCCCTGTTCTTCACTCATGAATAAAGCACTAAGTGTTACTGGTCTGTAACCTAAAGTGGGTATTCTGCTTGTCAACTTGGCTTACTGATGGAGAGAGAGATTTACCTCAGGAAAGAAAAATGAAACAGCAACTAATATTCATGTGATTACTAATAAAACTAAGAGAGACAGAGGCCTCTTCACAGGATTATGTGCTCACAAGATAGGCACAAGGAAAAGTGAAATTCAGTGTCATTTAAGCTAATCTCTACTTGAACCTTTTAAGAGATAAAACCATTTGAGCAGTAATTTAGTACTAAATTAACTTGGGTTTTTTTCCCTTCCTATCTTTGAAGTTTTCTTTGTTTAAACAAGGGTTTCTGCAAGAGAAATGAGGCAATGTTCCTGATGTTCTGAAGAGAATCGAGCTGATGACTTATAAAGTCTGGGTGGCTTGGCTTATCATGGGCATATTCAGCAAAAAGCAAAATACATAAACAAGTTCTGAGACACAACATACTCCCCAAGACTGTCCCCAAATACTCTAAAATGGTCAATTTTGATATCGCTATTAACATGCTGGATAACCCTTTTCTACTAGCAAGAACTGAACTCTGAAAGGGAAGCATGCCAGAAAAGGAAGAACTATGGCAGATAGTGATACAAGGCAAACACTTTGAAAAAGTCCTTGAGATGACTAGTTTAGCAGACTGAGAAATGAAGATTTCATTTTCTTGGGGTTTTTTTCTTTCTTTCTTTCCTTCTTTATTTTTTGGCAGTACTAGGGATTAAACTTAGGGTTTTGCACATGCTAGGCAAGGGCTCTACCACTGAGCTATATCCATAGCCCTTTTTACTTTTTATTTTGAGACAGGGTTTCACTAAGTTGCCCAGGCTAGCCTCGAACTTGAGATCCTCCTGCCTCAGCCTCCCTAGTAGTTGGAATTATAGGTGTGCAACACCACATACAGCCTCTTGGTTTGTTTAAGCCAATGACAATTCATCCTCTGTTATCTTCCAAATTACAACCAAATTCATAGAACTGCCTTGGCATATGCTGGCATGACTATATCTAGTTAGGCAACACTGCTCCCAAAGCCAAATATGTTAAAAACAATAACTAATAAAGGCCTGGGATGGAAAGCAATTCCATGTCATTTCTCCAGGTAGGTTTTTCTCAGTATCAACACACACCAGGCCTAAGCACTAATACACCACCTGTAAGGTAGCATCTCGTTGATCATTTTCAGAGTGGCTGATCTCATCCAAGTCCCCAGCTCTACACAAGACCCTTTAAATTTGACTTTAACCCTTAAAATGTCTCCCTACTTCTGAAGGACTTCATTTTTTATCTGAAAGTCTTACGTTGCCAACTTGTAATTTGTTAAGTCAATTACACCATTTGCAGGCTATAATAACCCCCATATTCAAATAGGTTCTACCTATTTGAAATGTTGAAAATACATTTTCAACATTCTGACGTTTAAAATTTCCATTAAAATCATGGCCATTATACTGACACGTTTTTGTTTCGGCATAAACAAACATGCTCATGTATACACCTACAAAACAGAAAAAGAAATGTCTATGTGGAGGTATATTTTAGATTAAGTATGTGTTAGTCAAAATGGAAGATGCAAAAGAAAGGTGTTTATTCTCAAGGTAGGCAAGAAGAATCAGCCATCCTTCACCTATGAACCAAGACAGTGAAAGAAAAAACAGTAGTTTTATGCAACAGCAGCCAGCTGAAGGCTGATCGGCAGAACCACTTTCTTCCTCAGTTTCACTGGAGAATCATCAGTCTTCCAGTCCCATCAGGATTGGGCTGAAAAGTAATAAGAAACGAGGGCAATTAGAAAGGAAATTCTAGAGCAACTGAGGAAGGAATCACCTAAAGACAAAATAGTGCAGCGTTTGAATTTGATGCAAGAAATAAGAACTTGAGATCAGGTTTCTGAAAGGGAAGCATCACATTCCTGTCGTGAAAAGAATCACAAGTGCGTTGGGTAGACTTGAGCTCTTTCTGACTAGCAGAGAAAGGTTGGGAGGGGGGATTGGCTAGGAAGCCTCTGCTGATAAAACAGTTTGTAGAGGACACTGAGGATTCCAGAGAATGGCATAGAGAAATAATCAATCCATTTAATTTTAGTCCAAGAGCGGAAGCTAAAGAGGAGGGAAAAAGAATTCAAATTTAGAGGCCTTGGAGACCAGGATGACGATGTGTCATTTGCAATAACGGAGACTTTGAGAAAAGGTGATACCAATGGCTGAAAGATGAAAGGTTCCATTTTGACACGTTGACTTTTAGGTTAATCCCAGCCAGGTGGAGATGTGGTAGAGACAATGGGAGAGATGGGGCTGGTGGACCCATTGTTTTCAGGCAGATTGTCCCCTACCCCTCCAGGGATGACATAACTTAATTCCAATTTGACACTGCCCTCCAGTGCTGGGCAGCTAAAGAAGAATTCGAGTCTACCTTCCCAAGGAAAGTCTGCCAAGAGCAAGATACTTATTCTAGGCATTTTTAAAAGTCCACATCACTGGGATATCAACCTCAAACACTGAGTAGCACTTAGATATATATCACAGTACTTTCATTGCAAGCCTACTTAACATTTCTGAAATACCTAGATCAAAATGTTGGGTCAAACAACTCTATTCCAATAAAATATTTGAAAGGTAAAATTTTCCTCACCCAGTCTCCCCTTAAGATAATGGCTTCATTCAAGACACCTGCCAGTCATAACAAGTTTTCTTAGTGCTTGCTTTCTCTCAACCTTTACGCCAAGTTGCTCCTTTGAGTAACAATAAAGGCCACACATCACTTTGGCCGCGCATGTATGTAAATACCCACATCTCCCTTTTTCTAACCCTGGTTCATGGGCAACTGCACCAAAGCTTTTGAGGGCCAGCACTGGAAGATCTTCAAAGAGAAGCTGCCCATTAACCACAACAGCAGCTGCTGGCTAGAGCCTGCAATTTAAATCTCTGAAAAAGAAACTGTGGCTTCTGCAATTCAAACAAGGAGGTGCCACTCGTAATTACAAACATTCCGGTGGGTCCCTTCCTTCATTGATGGTTTCCAAACAAAGGCTTTTTATTCCATTTTGGTGGTGCTCCCCAAATCATGAGTGTACAAATTCCTTTGTGCATTTCTTGTGCGGTGGCCAGCTCAGGAGGCGGGTTTTCACCTGGCCAGGGCCACTCGGCCCCTCTAAAGCATCTCGTGTGTAATTACCTGTTTGGCTGGAAACCAAAAAACCAAATGCTTCAGATTTATGGTCTGCATTAAATAAAACATTTGAGAAAGAGCCTCTTAAAAAAATCAAAATTAAAAAACTCTCACATTTCACGAACCTTGGAAAATGGAACCAACCTATTTTCGGAAAAACCAAAGTTATTCAGAAATTAACACTGAAGCATTCCAACATTCATTTCTAGCTGAAATTTAAAATGCATATTTAAAATCAATGGGGCAAATACTGAGAAGTAAAGATAGTAACCTTTTCTCTCCCCATTACCTTTCACCCCCAACCCACAAATATAAGCCCCAAATACTTACAGCTTCTGGGATAGGTTTCCCATACCAAAGAAGGCATTTTGATCACTTCAGTTACAGATAACAGGCTGAAATTAGCACTTAGCCAGTTAGAAACGGGAAAAGACATTTTTCTTTTGAGCAATATATTCACAAAATGCAAAGACATTTATACCATGGAGCCCTGAAAAGATAAATATATGAATAGGCTATCTCGCAACCCTCAGACTAAAATAAGCCTTCCCTACAGAAGTCCAGAAATGGAGGGTACTCATTATGGGAACAACTAGAAATGGTCAATCTCACCAAGAGTGCAGGCTACAGTTGAAGGGTTAGCTACAATTACTGCATATTTACACAACCAGATTTACACAACAATAAAACTCATCTTATTGGATCCAAACAAAACCTTGCTCAAAATAAACTAAACCAAAGGAAAGGTCTCTGCGCAAGCAGCAATCGCGCTTTGGTTTCTCTAGTTTCTGCTTTGGCATTACCACTGTGACAACCCTTCATTCCGCCTTTCTCGGAAAAGCAAGGGTAGGGCAAAAATTCTGCATATCCAGTTGAGAATACGTACATTCAGATAATGATATTGTAATTACGAGTGGGGGAAAGAGGGGCTGTATCTTAAAGAATCATTCTCAATTGCAGAAGAAATTATAGGATGTCCAGGATTTAAAATAATCTAGAAAGAGGAGGTCACATGGAAGGGACAGATTGACCGGCGGTGGGATAATGGGTGATCTGCATACAGGGTTAAATATGGCATTCTTTCCACTTTTTTATATGTTTGAAAATTTCCATAATAAAATGGGAAAAAAGAAAATATGGACAATGTAAAAAGGTCATCTTGAAAAAATAATGTTTTTAAAACAGCAAAAATTTCTTTTCAGCTTTTTCTCTGTTAAGAACAATGTGAATGAGCACCTGCATAGAAAATCAAACCATGTTCTTGTTCTTGACTTAAGAGAGCTTCCTTTTTTTCCTCAGTTAAGTGGAACCAGTTCTACTGTTAAAATTAATCCTTGAAAAGGCAAACAAAAAAATCTTAAGAATCGAAACCTGAGTCTTTGGAAGCCTAGTTTTCACATATCTGACTTATTACAGCGACACAGACCCAGCGTTCTCCCCTATGAAGGTGCTTTGGACGACATTCATGTGGTAGCTGCCAAATAGAGTCCAAGAGGTTTCAGAATCATTTGTCAATACCAAAGACAACGTTACCAAGAACTGCTCCTTTCTTCCCAGAGGTCATTCCTTCTGATCCATAGGTTTATTACCTAGAGCAACAATTAATCTTGCTGCCTTTGGAATATAAAATATTTTTAGCCAAGGTAGCATCCTCCCATGATCCATATTTCTGGGCATCCCTGCCAGGAGGTTTAACAGAAGGTCCACTGGCTGGACATCCAGGGAGCTGTCCCCATCTAGGACCTGTAGCTGACTCAGCCTCAGTTCAGCTATGAGCAAGGTCCTTCCCCTCTCTGGGCTTCAGCTGCCTCATTTCAAAACCTAACAGGATTTCTAGTATCTTTCCCCTTTTGAAAATTCCATGATTATAAGAATCTCTAATATTTTTTAAAAGAGCTTTGTTGCCGAAATACTGTTTTCTATTAAATACTCTTAATGTGATTGTGAATATTATATGAGGTGAGTTTTTATATAATGTGTATAAATGCATATGTAAATATGTACGTGTACATA
Source organism: Glis glis (assembly GCA_004027185.1). Taxonomy (NCBI): domain Eukaryota; kingdom Metazoa; phylum Chordata; class Mammalia; order Rodentia; family Gliridae; genus Glis; species Glis glis. The sequence continues at coordinate 7,865 of PVJS01021410.1, forward strand.
TTTGTATCAGTACGCACACACTGATACCATTAGGTGCTTATACAGGACTAATTGCTTCCAACTCAAAGCAGCAAATTTTCAATTCTGCAACAGATGTCGCTGTGTGATTTCTCCTTTCTGTGCTGGATTTTCTGTTAAAAATGCCCAGTATAACGGTCAGTACTATTCTTCCCAAGAAAGTATACAGGATTTTAATCCTTTGGATTTATTTCATACAAATTTTCTTCGTATGCTGGTCAATTTCCATTCAAATCATAGCATTAATTAGTTTGGCCCCATTTAAGAAATTCCCCTAAATGAAAACAAGCCTTCTGTTAAACACACACACACACACACACACACACACACACACACACTCTAAAAAAACACTTTTAAAATGTAAATTCTAGGTGGCCAATCAGGCATTAAAATGTCACATTCAAAAACCCAAAGAGAATGAGACAGTTATATTCATAGCAATATTGTCAATTTTTAAAGCCTAAAAAATCATTCAGCAATATAGGCTAAAGAACAATAAAAATTTACTTAGGTATGAGGCTAAAATGTGCCAGGTATAGGGAAAAGTCACAAAACTCCAAAACACCATTGATGATAATGAAAATTTTGGATTCTAGTTCTCTCTGCATTTCTGTAGAAATAAATAAGTGTTATAATTGCAAGAGACATCTTACCAATCTGACATTCACTATCAACCACTTCTTGACACACATCACAGAAAAGTGACATCTCTTTCCCTTCAACCAATATATCTTCCAATGATCATCAATCTCAACAGGTAGCTAGCTAGCACTTCCTTCTGATGAAATTTAGTGCTAGGAGAAAAGGGTTTCAAAATCTTCCTTTGAAACCCAGGAACCTGTTACCTTCTGGGATTTTAGAAAGAATAGAGGAGCAGATCCCGAGTCAGGGACCAACTCTGGTAAGAATATGAAGTCAGGAAGTAAGAGAGGAAGTGAAAGTGCCCTGCCTGTTGGAGGCTTCCCTGTCCCACTCCCCTTTACCAGGAGGGCCATTGGGGAAAACTGGATAAAGCATGTACAACATCCATATGAATAAAGCTCTTTGTTCCAGAGAACTGCCTGCTCTTTTATTCCCCCCTTTTTCGTATTTGTTCATTTCAAAAGATTGCTCAATGGGTCTCTTGTTCCTCCAAAATGTCCCAGGCAAATAATGCAAGCTTGTCTCGTCACACAAGTCACTAAATGAAGCCTTGTGCGTCTCCAGTGACACACTGTAAATATAAAGTGGCATTAATGAGGGATATTTTATCAAAGCTATCACAGGCTAGTGCAAGTCCCTCCTGTGGCTATTCAATTTGATGCAGGGAATGGCAACAATAGCAGGGCGGCACTTTTGCAAAGTCCCTGTCCCCGGGATGCAAGCCCCAACAGGCTGCGGCAAGCAAAACTCAGCCCCAGGCTTCCACCACAAATCCCCCACCCATCAGCCATCTTCTCTAATCCTGAAAAAGGTAAGAGGGGGTTGATCTACCACTGGTTCATTGAGGTTCCCAAACATCATGCATTTACCTCAAATGTAATAGGCGTGATTAACACTGCTCGGGCGATCCCATTTTGGCTGCATTTAATGAACATCCATTTCATCCAAAAACCACAGGAGGGAAGGGAGATTTGGGGTGAGGGTAAGGGAATGGATGGTTCCAGGGGAAAACAGAACCAGGACCCACTGCACAATGGCTGGAGTTCTTTCTCTGCACGAATGTAAATGAAACAAGCCTAATGAAGTTCAAAGACAGCACCAACAGGTTTCTTTAATTCTAGAAGTGGGAAGTGGAGGCCTCGGGAGAAAGCTTGAAATTCCAGGGTTGAAGAAGAAAAGTCCCTGGGTGTCCACCTGAAATTTATTCACAGAGTATGGGTTCCAGGGTTGGGCCAAGACCCCCTCTCAGACTCAGGCCCCATCCACACACACTCACACACAAACATGCATTAAAAAAATTAAAGTCAGCTCATCCCCTCGCTACAAATCAAACCCAATTACTTTCTAATTTGAACACAATCTGATAACCAGTGTACAAACAGGGATGTACACAAGAGCAAGAAGCTGCTTCCATGGTAACTGGCAACAGAATTTTCGTGTAGCTTTGACATGCACAGTTGAGTTCCAGACCGCTCCTTTCTAAGTCAGCACATATCCCTCGCCGGGAAGGCAACTTCTCACCGAGAGATACTTACAAATATAGTACTGTTGTTACTACCCGGAGCCTTCAATGAGCAGGCTTGACAAGGGGAGGCATAATCTAATCCTACTCTGCTGCCAAGCAGCATTGCACGGCTCCCAATTTCAGTGGAAAGGCAATATCCCCGACCAGTGCTCTCCACCCACCCCCCCTTTTTTTTTTGCAGCTAATACATGTCTATTGTTGCCTCTATTATGCGCCAGTTACTGAGCCTTTACTCGCGCTCACGTTTAACTGACACTGGCGCTTTTTACAATGCAGCAGCACGAGGGATCTCTTTCAGGAACATTTTATCGAACCCCTCCAGTCAGTGGCATCACCCGAAATGAAGTTGTAACCACACCGGCATCGGCTGAACCCAATTATCTCGTAACTCATAAATTAAGAATCCACAGAGGAAAAACACATAAACAACATTCGGAGATAGTGGCATGGAAGAAAAAAATCCTCAACGCTGGAACTGAAGCTCCTGCCAGACTCTCACCCCTACAACCCCAATAGGTTCCCCAAGCCGAGATCCTCTGCAAGTCCGTTTGGGGGGAAAGCAGCCCATCCGGGATCCCCCAAATCCAAAGCCAGCACCCTCAGATATCCCTATTTCCTACAGCGTGTCTCCTGCGGTGTTTACATAACTGCGTGTCCTCTAGCGTGTAAACAAAAGGCACAGCCCAAGCAGAGAGCCGCCCCCGGAGCGGCACGGTGGCCCGGGCGCTGCGCCCACCGGGGCCGGGGGCTCCGCAGGTGGGGGCTGAGCTTTCGGCGTCCTCCGCCACTTGTTGCTCCCGGGTCCTGCAGCTCCCGAGCTACAAGGAGGGGCTTTGCAGGCGTAGAGCCCTGCTGCATCCCCTCCTGCACCGCCGCCCGCCCCCCCGCGGCCCGGTGCTCCGCTTCCCCGCGCCCGCCCGAAGCCCGCAGCAGGCAAGGCAGCGGCGTGGGGACGCCGCGCGGCTGCCGAGCGCGGCGAGGTGGCGGGAAGGAAGGCAGGGTGCAGCACGGCCGGCCCCTCCGCTGGGGAAGAGCTCCGGCTCCCTTTTGTTAGCAAATGCAAACACTGCCCTCTTCTTTCCCGACCGCGCCAACGCGCCCGGCACACGGGCAGCCACACATGGAGCTCCTGCCGAGCGTTCGGCGTCTTCGGGAAGGCGCCGGGCGTGCAGAGCCGCCCCTGGGCACATTCCCAAGACGGTCCTCCACGCTGGGGGCGCCTGGAGGCCCGCAGGGCGTCCGCCTGGCCGCAGAGGCCGCGAACGCCCCCTCCACCACCCTCGGGCAGCCGAAAAGACCGGCAGCCGGGAAATCCGGTGTCCCCACTCGTGGCGGAGGACGCCGCGGGGCGGGCGGGCTGCGGGCTCCCCGCGCCTTCCCGCAGAGGCGGCGACAGCGACCGCCCCCCCGCGGGGCCGGGCCGGGGAACTTTCCCTTCCTGGAGCCGGGCCAAGGAGACCCGCAGCCGAGCCGAGCCGAGCCGAGGGGGCGGAGGGGCGGCGAGCGGCCGGAGGGAAACACGAGAGGCGTGCAGTCCAGGCACGGGAGACGGGCAGAGCGCGGGGAGCAGGGAGCTCAGGCAGGTCTGGGGTATCCTGGGGGCCAGCAAGGAATCACGCCGGAGGCAGCGGGTAGTCAGCCATAGGGAGGCTCCGGAGGATGGAGAATGGGGGGGCTCTCTCAAGAGGTGGGGGCGAACGGGCAGCCCTGAGAGACCGGAGGACCTACAAGTTACGGGGACAACCGCGAGTTTAGGAGGGTCCGGAAGGTTTGGAGGTGCCTGCATTCCCTCCCCTTCCCCCATACTCTCTAGCCCCCGGCCCCCATTCTCACTCCACTCCGCACCCCGCGCCAAGCTAGGGAGAAAAGGTGTGGGTGCAGCCATCCCTGAGGGCTCCCATTCATAGCCAGCCGGGCAGGGGAGAAGGGGCGCAGCGATCCCCCGGCCCCTTCCATCTCAGCCCCGAGTTTCCTCTCCACACTCCCTCCGCTTCGGATTTAGGAAGTGGGGGGAGGTTGTCATGGAAACGTCCCCCCTCCATGGCTACGGCTACTGGGGTGCCTGGGGAGATTTCGGGGCCAACCGGCCGGTGCCCACACCTACCTGTGGGGATCAGTGCCGCGGCGGAGAGGAGCAACAGCAGAAGCCGGAGCCGCAGCCCGGGAGGCGCCGCCGCCGCCGCCACAGCCGCTGCCGCCGCACACTGGGATCCGCTCGGCAGCACAGCACTCGCCATTTCGGGCACCTGCCTCAGACTGGCGGCGGTGGCTGCCTCGGGAGCCCGAGCGGACAACTAATGAGATGCTAATGACATGCGCTGAAGGCGGAGTCCGGACGGACCAATCACAGCGCCGCGAGCCCAACCCTGCTCTCCGAGGACTCGCCCCCTCCCCCACCCCGCCCCCTGGCGCTGGCGTTGGGCGGCGCGCCCGCGCCACCTGGGGGCGGGCCAAGGGGCGGGGCGTATGCAAATATGTTTATGTTAAAATCCGTCTCCGCTTCCCCCGGATCAAGGAAAAAGTGTTCTCCCGGGCGCCCGGCGTGTGGGGCTCGGGCTCCAGGGGGCGGGTCCAGCTTCCCATACACCTTTATTAGGAATGTTTACAGCAATTGCTGTCTGAGACCGTCGCCGGGAGAATCTCCCTAGGAGGCTCCTCCGCCCGGTACAGCGTGTGCATCTGGCCTGGAGGCCAGACGTTGTAAATTTCCGTCACTCACCTTGCACGAAGGAATAGATCTTTGGGAAACGGGGCTGTGCGGGAGTGGAGAGTAAGAATGCAGGTCCCCGGATTGACAAAACAATCTGGGAGAAGTGCATGCGTGCTTTGCGCGTCCGGTGGAGCGGGAGAGCCTGCTCAACAACCTAGCGGCGGACTTGGGGATAGTTGGGAGACTGGAACTGTGGAGTCGTGTTCTGGGATTTTCGAGTCGGCGTCTTTGCGGTAGATTGTCGGGAAAGGTAGATCTGGGAGGGTATGCTCACGCTCCCCAGCTTCTTGAGGGTCTCCTTCCTGGTCTTAATATATATGTGTATGTATGTGTTTAATATATGGGACATAAGTAATATCATATATTTAATACACGCACATACACACACAAATAATCTACCCGGTCGAGGCATCGAGGGGAGGGCGGGGGTGTGGGGAACGCGGGATGCTGCGAAGAAAGGGTCTGCCATGTTCCTCCCTCAGGGCCCAAACCCACTCCTTCTTCCTCTACACCCCCAGTCCCTCCTAAGGTGTCTGTGGACCAACAGGTGCGCTCAGCTTCCCGAGGCTGGGAGAGGTTCTCCTGTTGAAGCGACTCGCATCTCCGGACTCCGCTCTCCCTCCCTCAAATTACCTTTGCTTTCTTTTCAACCGGGCAGCAGGCTCTCTTGTTTGTCTGCTTTTTAATTACTTATTTTCTTCCCCTCTAGAAGATCATGTGCGCTCTGACCCTCTGTTGCTCAAGCATCAAATTGAGGGACGAGCCATATTAAGTGTAAAGGTTTATAATAATTTAAGTATTCATAGAATGCAGAACAATAAGATGTAGGAAATACAATTTGCATAATAAATATCAATATCACAACAGCTAAAACAAACCATGACAAATGATCTGTGGCTAAATGACCAAGAGATTACTGAATGTAAATTGCTTAATCTGAGCTCTAGTCTAGAAGAGCTGCACCAAGTGACTTCCCTAGCCCTCTGTCCTCCCCTTGCTAAAAAAAAAAAGAATAAATAAATAAATAAAACATATAAAAAAGGAAGTCAAGATCTGCCAACCCACCAAATGAGTTACACTTTAAAACAGCCTCCTATTATCCATTATGCATAAACTAATTTCGAGACTGCCCTGTCTTCGCAGCCCTAGATATTCTGCTCTGTAATTACAGGCCCAGAAGCCGGGAGAACTCCAGCAGGCAAATCACAGCACTTGAGGCAGGAAACCAACACCCCCATCGCTACCCAGATAATGCCCAGTCTGCAAAGTCCTACCTATTCTTATCACCTCTGGAAAAAGAACATACCTGGGTCAGACCCCATATAAAACAGAATCCCATGAAAATCAGGATTAAAAATTTGGAACCATACGTATGTATGCTGAAAGTGATGTGTAAGCTATAAAGTCGGTTCTTTATGTGCCAGGAACGCCAGCACAGGGCCCGCCTGGCACATAGTAATATTAACATTTGCTATTATTATTATTATTACTATTCTTGTGTTTATTGAGTTTTTATAAGTATATTGCATGCCTACTCTCATTTAATCCTTAGAGCAATCTCTACAGTGCATACTATTATTATCTCCCATTTTATATTTTTTAAATGTGGTTAGAAAGATTAAGCAATGGCCCTGACACCACAGTTTGTAAGTTGCAGAGAAGGCCCGTGCAGTTAACCACTGTGCTGTACTGGGCCTCAATAAATATCTGTTAAGTGAATGAATAAATTTCACATTATAATGCATGAAGAATAAGCAAAAGGATAGCTATATTTTTAACATAAGGTGAAAATATGCCAGCAACCCAGAAACATTTTTTAAAATAACAGGATTGCAGTATACTGCTAAGGAAAAGCATTCTTCGTGAGGCTGAATCTCCAAGAGAATCTAGCCAGGCCCTGGTCCTCCCACACTCAGAACACAGTATGGGGACATTGGAAGATGTGGAGTGTTTTCATCTCCCTTCATTCTCTTGGCACATCAAATGAACACCTACTCAAATTTCCAGTTGGCAAAGAACAACATGGGACATTTCTATAGGAAATGCTAATGCTGTATGACTTACCTCCCTAGAGGAATGCAAATAGCTTTAGAAATTTCCACAAAAAAAAAAATGCCACCTGTGCTATAAGACTAAAGAACTTGCAATCCAATTCCCCAGGTAAAGAAACTGAGTCCTGGCACACCTTTAGCCCTGGGGTCTGCATGGAAATAACCAGAGGTGAGATTTACAATTAAGTGGTTGCTACTCTATCCACTAGCCACGCTCCTCTCCCACCCCCAGCACTTTCACACTAAAGATGTCGCCAAGTGATTTAACATATGGAACATGTGACGAACGCATCAAATTCCCACAGCCGCTAAGTACAAGTTATGACTACTCTGGCTTTCTCATAGTAAAGCTCGTCATTTTCTGCTCCATGGACTAGAACTCCTCGCCAACTCCAAGTTCCAACATTTTTTCCCCTTGCTACATGGATTTAACCAATTTCGAAAAACAGATGGTGTTTTTGCCATTTATAACTGATAATCAATTGTTTTGTGAATTTAATTTTTCAAGAAAGAACCGAAATACTTATCAGAATTACAAAGTGGGTGCTACTTGTGTTAGAATAAAATTGCCAGAAGCACCAAGATCCCAGGGCTTTATTTGTTGTTGTTTTTTTTGGAAAAACTTTAAAGAGAAACCTTATATTGTTTGCCTTCACTAAAACAGTTGAGAAATGTGGATAAACATATATGAAAAATAAGTATTAAAGGGAGATTCATGTTTTGGAGACTATATCAAAGATAATGAAAACTCTTAACATCTTGCTTCTTAAAATGCTAATTATTTTAATACCCATCTATAAAAAACAGTAAAGACACATTATTAGGAAAATGCTATTTGGAGTCAGCATTTGCCCTGCTATTAGATTATTTAAATGCCCATGAAAAAGTGTTTTAATCTGTGTTATAGACTGTTTTATCCCCCCCCCAATTCATATGGTAAAGCTCTAACACTCAGTGTGATAGTATTTTGAGGTGGGTCCTTTGAAAGGTGGCTAGGTTTAGATGAGATCATGAGAGTGAGGCCCCCATGATGATATCAATGTCATGATAAAAAGAGAAAAACACCAAAGTTCTCTTTCTGTGAGTGTGCACAAAGGAAAGGCCATATGACCGCAAAGCAAAAAGGCAGAGCTCTGCAAGCCAGGAAGAGGTCTCTCACCAGAACCAAATTATGCTGGCGCCCCGATGTTGGGCTTCAAGCCTCCAGAAATGAAGGGAAACGTTTCTGTTTTCTGTTGTATGGTATTTTGTTATGGCAGCCCACATGGGCTAAAACAATCCATAAGACTCAGTTTCCATTATCAAAGGTGTATTAAAATAATCATAAATGTCAACTTTTTGTGGCAAAGTAATCTACAAATTAAATTAGCAGTATATTAGAATATTGGACTGAATAGAGTTTTGACCTTATCTATCAGACAGCTCTTATATTCTTAGATTAAAACTAAGCAGCTCTTGTAGTCTTAGATTAAAACTAAACAGCTCATCTTTGGGGGGCATCGGTCTATGATTTGTTATGAGATACAAAGCAAGCTAAATCCATATTCCTAAATGAGTAATTTGACACTTTACCCACAGGTTTTTTCTTCTAGTGTCATGGAGTTGACAATAAACCCTTACATATCAAGAGTTGAATATCAGTTTGAAAGAAAGCAAAGTACTGAAGTAGGTTGCAGCAAACTACACATAAATTGGGTCAAGGAGCAGCTCCAATTCCCATGGAAGAGAAATTTACCATAGGGACCTAAGTCATAGTTTGTGCAAATCATATCTCTAGAAATATATCCAGGTACACGTGGCTGATCCAAATATGCATTCAATAGAAGAAGAAAAATTATAGAGCACTCCATGAAACAGTCACTGTTAAACTGTGGAAATATGAAGGTGAATGAGCAATTGTATCTACTGTCCAGGAACTAGAGTAAAGTAGGGGAAACAGACATATCCCACAATTATTGTATAAAATAGTGATTTTATAATATATGCACACAGCTCTGTGTGAACAGAAAAGGGAGGCACCTAGCTGTTCTCAAAGGTCAGGTGTGAATGTCTGTGTCTCTGGGAAACATTCACGTGGGAGAATGCTCTGCGGCTGAGTCTTGGAGGTTGAGTAAGAGTCCACATGGGAGATGGGGCGCAGGGAAGCTCTGGCTCACTTATCAGGCTCAAAGGATTGGGAGAGCCTGGTGTATATTTGGGGAATTAAAAGTAGAATGGGTGGATCACAGGTTGCTAGAGGACAAGTAGCAAGAGAGGAAGCCAGAAAAATATATAGGGACCAGGGAACACAGTGATTGACATGCTAAGAAGTTCATTATAGGCAGTGAGAATTCATTGAACTAGTAGAACTGCATGGCTAGATTTCCATTTAAGAAAAAAATGAATCCTAGATTTGTACGTCAGCATTGCAGTAGGTGTTGGTACCGATCACCTCTAACAGGGACAGGGGCATAGAACACGTTCCATTTGATTGTTTATTTTTGTTTGGAGGATGGGCCCTGGGAAGAAGATGGTAATTTAACTTTGGGACAAGTTGGCTTTGAAATGTCTATGAAATATTCAGCCAGGCAATAAATCATCTGAAATGGTAGGCTAGAACTCACAAAAATGAGCTGGAGTCAAAAGCACATGGGTAGAAATTGAAGCCATGGGCTTGGAAGAGGGAGGGGGAGGAGAATTCACCCAGTAAGTGTATATTGAAGGACCTTTTACTTTTCTTCATCTTTTTTGGATACTGTGGATTGAACTCAGGGGCATTCTACCTCCAAGCTGCACCCCCAGCCCTTTTTATTTTTTATTTTGAAACAGGGTCTCACTAAGTTGCTGAGGCTGGCCTCAAACTAGCAATCTTCCTATCTCAGCCTCCCAAGTACTGGCATTACAGATGTGCGCCACCACACCTGGCAAAATAATGGACTTTTTTTTTTTTGTTTCAGTACTGGTGATTGAACCCAAGGCCTCATGCATGCTAGGCAAACACTCTGCTACTGAGCCACATCCCCAGCCCTTTTGAGGAGGCTTATTATAAAAATAAGCCACAAGCCAGGTGTGGTGGCCCAGTCTTGTGATCCCAGTACTTGGGAGGCTGAGACAGAAAGATCACAGGTTCAAGGCCAGCCTCAGCAATTTAGCGAGACCCTCAGCAAGTTAGCAAGACCCTGTTTCAAAAAGAAAAGGGATGGGGGTATGGTTCGGTGGTAGAGTGCCCCTGGGTTTAATCTCCAGTACCCCCGAAAATTAAATAATAAAAATAAGCCAGGAGTACCACTGCAATGGACACCAATTATTTAAGGAGTGGATGGAGGGACATGGGCATAGGAAAGAACAAAAAGAGCAAGGGAGCTGAAAAAGGAAGGAATGGTGATTCACACTGCCAATTGCTACACAGAGGTCAAAGATTATTGGATGTTGGTGTTAGAGATAAAGTTCCCTTATGTTGAGGTCCAGTAAGTCACCAGCCTCACATCTGTGTAAACAGTTTGATTAAAGTTTGACAAAACAAGGACCGGGGTATGGGCTAATTTTGCTTATCTTGCCAGTCTGGCAAGAAGATGTGATTTGCTAGTGATTTTCAAATATGGAGAAATAACTTTAGAGTTTTTCCGATTTGACATTCAATTTCATTGACACTGACAGACAGCCTTGGGTGGGATAGAGGGATTGTTGCCACTGAGGTAACTCAACTAATTATCACATATAGACCTTAGTTTTTATTTCCAAGCTAAAATATGATTGGTCATGATGCTGCAGAAGTTTTCTCCCATACTTTAAAAGTCCTATTTTCCTGATATAATATCATAATTGTCAGATGAGGCTCCGTGATAATTCCATAACAGCACAGCACAACTTCCCAGGCAGCAGGATTTCAGCAAGATCCATTAAAAGCAGACATTGATATCTATAGATTTTCATAAAGCTGTAATATAAAATAGCCATATTATGAATATGAGATTGTATCGCTCATGCTGCTAAGAGATGACAATGGTAATATAACTTTTTGTAATATGGGTTGTAAACAGGACAAGTTCTGAATAGAAATTGTCTTGATAATCTATCATAGAGTCCCAAGCAGGAAAAGTTTTTAGGATAATGTTCTCAAAAACCCATCCTTGGGGTCTTTTGATGGCCCTGTCCAAATTTTCATGTTTTTCCTTATGATTTCAAATGACACTCAAATTTCCCAACTGCATTTTTAATTCGATATTTATTTCTTCTTCCTTGTTATCCCTTCCTGAATAGTGGGCTACTTAAGAGATTTGTCCTTTTGCACCACAGTGCCCATGTTTGTTCAGTTTTCAAACTCTTGTCAACTTACATCAAACCATCGTCTGACTCATAATAAACACCAAACCCTAAATTTCCAAAGGACCTCATGTAGTTTAGCAACGCAGCTCATATTGAAGTCAGTGTCTGGCTAAGTCCCATGTGACTCTTTGAAAATGTAGGGGTTTGTCAGAAGGGTTCCAGAAGAGGAATATTCATCTTACTCTTTTGCAGATTTAAATAGTTTTTTTTTCTCTTTTAAAAATTATTTCAACTCTCCCAGGATGCCTTTCTATCAGCCAGCGGGAACCCCACGTGGTGCTTTGAGTATCTTCTTTTACCTGTCCCCAGACTGTGAAGAACTGAAATTCAGTTTGTTTAAAGATCGTGTTTTGAAGAAAAGCAAGGCTTAATTTCAGTCTTTCATGTTCTGTGACAGCATTGTCACTTGCTAAGCTATTTCTCTAAGACTTTCGTTACAGTACTAATATCTCTCTATATATTTTATTTATGTGGCTTGGTCTGTAATGAATAACACATTTATGCAAAAATCTCAATATATCTACAAGATGCCAATACACAGAAGGGGCATACTCTCCTACAGCGCAGTTAATAAAATGCAGTAAATAGCATATAGTTTCAGAGGCAATTAGTACAGTTCGTGACTTCAATTACAAAAAAAGCCCTTATGATTTCTAGTAATTGTTATTTATCTTTCATCTGAAGTGTTCCTCTTGTCTGCATCGGCTTTGGCCTAGAAATAGCACCGTCAGTGGGGAAAGTATACAGCTTCTGCGCACTACACCAGGCTGAGAAACAGAAATTGAGGATCAGGACCCTAGAGCTAACTACTCTTCTTAGAGAGCTACTCCAGGGGTCTTTGGATTGATCTTATTCTGCTCTGCCATCCACTCATGTCCTCCCACCAGAGTCAATTACCTGGTTTCTCAGTTCATACAGCCAACTCGAGCAGTACATTTTGCTTGCTAATGTGAAGGAGGAGAAAATCTCTGAAGTCAATTCAAACTTGGAAAAGGTTAGCAATTCCAAGTTGGTAAGGTCTCTGGTATATTAGTCTCCCAAAGAGGCACTTTGTGGAGCACAGGCAGATCTTAACACCAGATGCCACCCACTCACTGCTCCCATGCCTCTTTGACTGTGGAACAGGCTCAAGGGGAGTTCCCAGGGCATTTGTCCAGCCCTCCGTCACTAGGCAGGGACAACGGGCAATAACCTGCTCCTGAAAGATCTCCCAAGGAAGCTAAAATTTGGTATCCAGAGAATGGAGGAGCATTACAGTGGATATTTAAATGACTGTCCTTGCTTCTCAAACTTACAAGGCATCCATCACACTTACATTCAGGGAAACAATGTTAGGCTGCTAAATTACATATGTTCAGCATCTACCGCAAATAGAATTTCTGATTTACAATTTACAAAATTATCTCTTCTACCCTCCGGGTTTGCACAGTGGCTCATCCAGGGGCTTTTATTCAATATGTGTTTTGTTAGGAAGATTAAAAAAAAAAGAAAAAACCCCTCTCCTTCTTTCCCCCCTCCTCCACCGAATGCACTAATAAAACAAAGTCTTTTGATTTAGAAGAAATCCTATTGAGGACCTAAAGGGTGTCACTGTGGCATCACATCTTCATTATCTGATTGTTTTCCCAATTGGCAGTGCTTTACAGAGAGCACATTCTTTCAAAACCAATGATAAAGGGGTATTTGGGATAAACAGAAGAGCCCCTAGTCAGTGAACTCCTCAGACTGCCATGGATTGTGACTTTTAAAGCCAGTTCCAAGGAACTCAGCCTTTTTATCTTCAAATGTTCAAAATTAATTTGCTGAGCCATACAGATGGGCTTTCTCCCCTCACTAAAATTGACTTTAAAATCACTGAAGTTTAGACTATGCTTTCCATACAGAAACAGAGGGGTGGTTATTTCTAGTATTCTCCCTACCACCACCACCACCCTTTTATGATGTTACTGATTTATTTTGAATAATTGCGAAAAGAGATATGCTTTGCGGAGGGCAAGAGGGCTACAGTTAATGCACAACCATCGAATACACAACACTAGCTCAACTCAATTATCTGGGGTCTGGGGAGACTCCAACCTGCCCATTTTTGTTTCTCAGAGGCAGGCTAAAAATCACCCAAATGGAACTGGTTTGCTGAATCAGGTTACAATGGCCAATTCCATATTCTCATCATTTTCAAAAGATTGCTCCTCTACTGTGAAAGGCATTGCAAATAAACACAAAAAAAAAGAAAAGACTCACTTTCTCCTGGAAAGACAGGAGTTTAAGGGTAGCTTGACACCCCTGTACCCTAATATTATCTGCAAAGCCACAAAAGTCAGAATCATTGAAAGGACACCCAGAGAACAATCTAGAAGTTATAGTAGGAAGACTATTAATATAGTCCCCTACTCACCACCAGTCTTTTTATTTCAAGGTTTTTATAGGATGTCTTTTGAAGTCTCCATATCCCCATAAAATGCATTATTTACAAACACTTTGCATTTCTGTTAAACCCTCTGCTCTTGAATGAGTTATCATTTTTTCTGGAGGTTAGTTGCTTATTTTGTTGACTATTAAGTGTTTTTATTAAGGAAGAAAAAAAAACAAAAAATAACAGGAGGAAATTAGTACTTGCAAAACACTATGTGCCAGGAAACATGCTAACTTGCCTTAAATGCATAATTTATTTTTTTAGAAGCAGTTCCTTTTATTTTCCCATTGATAGGCATATCATACAAAAGGTCCTTTCTTGCAGAAAAATTTGAAATCGGCTTATTTTGATCCTAAAAAAGGTTGAGGGGACGTTATTTGAATTTTTGCTGAGGGGATCCAGATTTTGAAACTACTTCACTGGATAAAAGAAATAAAACAGATAGGATCTGTATTCAAATACTATATTACTGTTTTTCCTTGGTTAGTTTGAAATGCATTTTGACAAAGGTATACACATTTTAATCAGAGCTGAGAAGTATGGAGTAAGAGAGAGAAGCATCAGTATTTCTCCCAAGGTTTAAGATATTTTTTTCCTAATATCTATCTCCATGAAACTCAAAAGTTGAGTGGACCTGCCTTGATCTTCTTTCACAATTTCTTTCTTGGGTATTTTAAAATTAATCATTCAAGCAAATATTTATTGACCAATATACTATGGTAGATACTAAGAAAGATAAAAGCTATATAAGACATGATCTCTTATGGCAAAGAATATATAATTAAGATGGGCATGGTGGTGCATACCTGTAATCCTAGTACTTGGGAGTCTGAGACAGGAGGATAGCAAGTTCAAGGACAGCCTCAGCAATGTAGACTCTCAGCAACCTAGTGAAACCTTTTTTTGTTTCAAAAAATAAAATAAAATAAAAAGGGCTGGGGGTGTAGCTTGGAGGTAGAATCCCCTGGGTTAAATCCCCAGTACCACTAAAAAAAAAAAAAAAAAAAAAAAAAAAAGAATATATAATTGAGTTAAAGAGGCAAGGTCTTGGAAGCTGAGACAGGAGGATGGCAACTTAGTGAGGCCCTGTTTCAAAATAAAAAATAAAAATAAAAAGGGCAGATGGTGTAGCTCAGAGGTAGAATGCCCCTGAATCCAATCCCTAGTACTAAAAAAAAGAGGGGACAAGATATGCAAAAAGTTAGCTAATGGCTGAAACTCATATATGAGAAGCATCTAATATGTAGAGGAAAAAAGCTAGGCAAATATATTAAAACCCTGTTAAATGATTCCTTATTGTGCAGACATAATTACATTAAGAACCAACTTAGATCCCTTATAGATAAAATCAAAAGATCTTATATAGCACAATTAACTATAAATTCAACCAAATTCGAAAAATATGACTGGACTTATCCATCCAAACAATATACCTATTAATGTTGCCACCTTATTATTCTGAGTTACCAACTTGAAAAAGACCCTCACAAAAACTAGATGTTAAATTTGCATGTGATTTTAGTTCATGTGAAAAGGTACCTTCCTACCCTTCTCTCCCTTCTTTCCTTCCATTCAAACCGTGAAGGACCCCTTGATAGGCAGGATAATGCTCCCCCCCTCCAAATATCCAGGTCCTAATCCTTTGGACCTGTGAATATTGCTCCATGAGGAAAAGAAGTTTTTGCAAATGTGATTAAGGTAAGGATCTTTTGGGGGGAGATTACTCTAGTGGGCTCTAAACACAGCATAATTCATTCTCTCTCTCTCTCTTTCTCTCTCTCTTTATAATTTTGTACTTTTATTAGTGCATTGCAATTACACATCATAGTGAGGTTCAACATGATACAAACATAAATGCACACAGCTCTTGGTGTATATCCTTCAGCATCCCACCCCGCTCCCCTCTTCTCCCTCCCCATACATGTTAGTGAAATTGATCGTAATACCTTCATATATTGCCATAGTGTTATTTGAATTATTTCCTTCCTCAAGCCTCCCTTTCCCTTCCCCAACCCTTCCCCAACCCCCTTCACTATTCTACTGGTCTCTCCACATTACTCACAATCCCTGTGTTTCCTATTGGTCATAAATGAGAAGGAGGCAGAGCAAGGTTTGACACACACACAGAGGAGAAAGGAATGTGAATAAGGGAGCAGAGATTTAAAGATGTGGGCCTCCAAGATTGGAATGATAAGACCACAAACCAAGAAATGCTAGCAGCTACTAGAAACTGGAAGAGGCAAGGAACAGATTGTCCACTGAAGACTCCAGAGGCATTGAAACCCTGCTGATACCTTGATTTGGGCCCAGGGATACCGATTTTGGACGTATGGCCTCCAGAACTGTGAGAAAATATATTCCTCTCATTTTAAGCTGCCAAGTCTGTGGTGATTTGATACAGCAGCCTTGAGAAACAATACAGACACTAATGTTTATTGAGTGTTCACAGCGAGCCAGTTATTCTACGTAGGATATAGCATTTAATGTCACATTTAATTCTTAAAACAACTGTCATTATTTTTATTATTAGGATGAAGAAATTGCCTCTCAAAAAAGTAAAGTAACTTGCAAAGGCCTATCTGACATCAAAGCTCATGATCCTTGCAGGGATGCCCTGTTTTCTGAATACCTTTCTTTTTCCTTGATTGTCTGTTATTTTTGTGCCATGTTAGGACAACCCAATCCAATGTGAGGTATAACCAGCTTTGACATGTACATGTGTGGATTTCTTTCTTTGTTTTTTGCTTGCTCAACAGGTTCTACTCTAATCCACCATATACTCTCAGATCCTGACTTAGTTGAAAACAAAACTCGACACCACCTTCTTGCTGGAAAACCTGGCAGTAAGTGTTTGTTGCGCAGTGGAACAGGCCTACACAGCTCAGCCCCTACCCGCCTGGGGAAGCCATAGCCCAGATTGAAAATTTCCTCCTGGCTCCTGCTACAAACACACGCATCTGATGACAGTGTGCACTGCTAGTTAACATATTGGCAAAGGAGGCTTTCTGATGGCCAAGAGGGGTTGAGGTGGGGAGGGGGGAAGTTAATCTTGTCTCTCTTTCCCCTTTCTCTCTTTGATGGCTGCCCTGGCTTTGAAGTTGGGTAAATACACAGCATGGTGGGAGGGGATGCCAGCTGCCCAGACACCACTGGCAGAAGACTGAAGAGCTGCTGCCTTCCCTCCCCAGCCTGGGAGGTGTGCCCTATTGCAACGCTTCTTCCCTGGGGTGTTCCACACTGAGAGCTGCCAAATAACAAATCCTAACTGGTATCCTGGTTGTGAGACCTTAAGCAAGATCATCTAGAGGCAAGAGTTTTCTGACCCCAGCTTTGTCTTCTCAACTGATATTCCTCCCTATACTCCTCTCTCCAGGTCATCATCAGTAATATCAGAAAACAGTGGAAAAGGCCCTCTTGTCTGTCTGTCTCTCTCTCTCTCTCTCTCTCTCTCTCTCTTTCTCTTTCTCTCTTTGCGTCTTTACTCCCTCTTTTCCCTACCACTTCCATTTTGAATGCTTTGGCAATTTCAGAGGCTGACCTCTCTGGAGCTCTTCTTTCTTTTACATTTAAATGTAAACTTCATAGGGCGTAATCCCAGTACTTGGGAGGCTATGACAGGAGGATCCCAGGTTCAAGGCCAGGCTCAGCAACTTAGTGAGACCTTGTTTCAAAATAAAAATAAAAAGGGCTGGGGATGCAGCTTAGAGGATGAATGCCTCTGGGTTTGATCCCCAGTACCAAAATAAATAAATAAATAAATAAATAAATAAATAAATAAAATAAACTTCTACATAATATTTCCAAGCCACAAGCTTTCATTAAACACCTACAGAAACAATGTGACATGGTAGAATGTATACTGTAAAAGGGATTAAAGGCAAGGTATGGTGGAGCATGCCTGTAATACCAATACTTGGGAGGCAGAGACAGCAGGATCATAGGTTTGAGGCCAGCCTCAGCAACTTAGCAAAACCTTCAGCAATTTAGCAAGACCCTGTTTCAAAAAAAAAAAAATTTAATAAGGGCTGGGGATGTAGCTCAGAGGTAGAATGTCCCTGGGTTCAATCCCCAGTATCAAAAAAAAAGAAAGAAAAAAAATCAAAGAAGCTTTCCTGGTTTAAGGAAATGATACTGGTATTTTTATTATGTCCATTGATAATAATTAAAATTTATTGAACAATTACTACATTCTTGCCAGGGTTCATGCTATGTACCATTTCAAATCTAATATTCTCTGTAATTCTTATCCACCCTTCCCAGAAACTGTGGGTTGGAAATATTAAGCAGGTTTCCCAAGGTAACCATTAGTAATGGTAGAACCAGTTAGAAACCAGTTAGGAACATAGACTAATTCCTATGTTATATGTCAAATACAGGGTAAATGGTATGGGTGTCCAAACACATATGCATATGTGTGTGCACACACATTTGCCCTCTTTAGTATCATCCATATGGAGAAGGTTTTCTGCAATGGCTTTTTGGTTTTCTCCAAATTCCCTGATATCATAACCTGCCTTCAATCAATATTTTTTTCCTGCTACTCTTTTTAGAAATGCTGGTTAATTGTTCTAAGATGCATTGATACTTGTCATACCCTCCATAACATAAAAAATTTCTACCCATCTGTAATTCTCTGCTTCCTGGATTGTTTCTTTGAACACACCTTGATTCTCTATGAAGCCTTTAACGCTCAATATAATACCCATCCTCTTACCCAATGGTAAATCCAGTACTATTACATGAGCAATTTTTTTAAAATAGTCACTGAAAGTGAAAACTGTTTGCCAGAACACAAACTATCTGGCAAGAAAGAAGCCATGGGTTTCTCCATGGGATAATGGAGAGCTCAACAGCCAGATACACTGCAGCCAGGGACCTTTATAGTCACCAGCTGAGAATATGCCTACTATTGAGAGCTCATAAATTAGTATTTGGAGTTGATATAATTGAGCCATGAGGGTTGTACTCCCAACAGTGGATAAATCCATTGTAATAGATTTACCTGGGTGTTGAACTAGGCTGGTAGGGTATGACTGGAGAAGGTAGGTCCCTGGGGGGTGCAGCCTTGGGGATTATATATGGTTCCTCCTCCCCTCGTTCACTCTCTCTTTTTTTTTTTTGTGGTACCGGGGATTGAACCCAGGGTGTTCTACCTCTGCACTACACCCCCAGCCCTATTTTTTTATGCTTTATTTTGAAACCGGGTCTCACGAAGTTGCGGAGGGCCTCACTAGGTAGAGAGAGAGAGAGAGAGAGAGAGAGAGAGCTGAGGCTGGCCGTGAACCCAGATCCTCTGGTCTCCGCTTCCCAAAGTACTGGGATTACAAGCGTGCGCCACCACGCCCGGCTCGTTCACTCTCTCTTAATTCTGGCCTCCATGATGTGAGGAGCAAAGCCCTGTGCTCTCCCTCTCTCCACTCTTGGTCACTCTGCCCTGAGATCTGCAGTCCCCGGCCTCACATGGACTAAAAGGTGAGCAAATAATCTTCCTTCTTCTAAGTTACATGGTCAAGTCTTTTAATTATAACTATGAGAATGCTGACTGATACACTCTGCTGTGTTAACTCAACAGTACTCTGTGGCTTTCAAGCTTGCACTTGTGTCAGAATCACGCAGAGGGCTTAAAAAACTGATTGCTGGTCTGGGCATGGAGGTGTTCGTGTGTAATCTCAGGAGGCTGAGACAGGAGCATTGCAGGTTGAAGGCCAGCCTCAGCAATATAGCAAGGCCCTCAGCAACTTAGCAAGACCCCGTTTCAAAATAAAAAATAGGGTGTAACTCCGAGGTAGAATGCCCCTGGATTCAATCCCTAGTCCTCAATCAATCAATCAATCAATAAGGGGTTGGCGATGTAGCCTGGAGGTAGAATGGCCCAGGATTCAATCAGAAGGAAGGAAGGAAGGGAGGAAAGAGAAAGGAAGAAAGGGAGAGAGGCAGGTGGGCAGGCAGAAAGACTGATTGCCCTGACCCCCAGTGTCTCTGATTCTGTATTCTGGGTGGGGCTCCAGAATTCACACTTTTTTTTTTTTTGCGGTACGGGGATGGAACCCAGGGGCATTCTACCTCCGAGCTACACCCCCAGCCCTATTTTTTATACTTTATTTTGAAACCAGGTCTCACGAAGTTGCGGAGGGCCTCACTAAGTAGCTGAGGCTGGCCGCGAACCCGGATCCTCCAGTTTCTCCCTCCCAAGTACTGGGATTACAAGCATGCGCCACCACGCCCGGCTCAGAATTCACACTTCTAAACCTGTCAAGTTCCCAGGTGAGACTGACCTGGGTGCCACATTTTGAAAACCACTGGTGTCAACAAATAGATTTATATACCTATTTTAAAATTAATAATGTTAAATCAATCTTGGCTACACAAGAGAGTGTTAAATGGGATATATATATATATATATATATTCGCATATATACATATATACATATCCATATATGCCGCAGTATATGTGAATATGAGTATATAACTGTCCAAAGTGTGTTTAACTAGATCATTTCTTTTCACCCTTATAGCTTCCCCATGAAACAACATTATACTATAGTACGTCTAAGACAGTGGACTCTACAGTCAGACAGGGCTGAGCTGAAATAACCAGTCATCCAGTTACCACTTGTGCTACTTTGGGCAGCTCCAAGATCTCTAAGACTTATTTTCTCATTCCTAAAATGGAAAAATGAGTGAATATTTCATGGTACTGTGGTAAGGATTAATGGAGATGATGCAGGAAAAGTACTTTACATACTGGTATCTGATAAATACCTTATGAACACAGGTGCTACTGTTCTACATCTACAGATGAGGCAATACAAGAATATGGGACTTGCTCAAGGACCCCCAAACTACTGGGGGGCAGATCTGAGCCTCCAGTTCAGCAGGCTCTTGATTTCCAGGCATGGATTCCCACTTGGATCATTTCAGCACGTTGCAGATTCTGTAGGCAGCTTTGGGGATGGTGGTACCTCAGTTAATGAAGCCTCGGGGAATGCAGCTCTTTTATTCCACATTTTAAAAGCAAACAAAAAACCCTTCATAAATCATTTGAAGAAAAGCCGCATGTATTCACAGCTGCCCATGACAAAAATACCTCTGAGCACAGCTTCTATTTGTCCCTTCCCAGTTGAATGTAAATAGGGCTCATCCCAGGCAAATCTGTAAAGACGAAGAAGATTCCCTTATTCTACCTCGGTGGCAAATGTCAGGTGTTCCCTTTCCTCCCTCTCCTTTTCAAAACAAGAAGGTGCTTGCTATCGGTCATTTACTCTTACTGGTAGATTGACTTTAGTGTGAGTGGATTTCAATATGCAACCACATCTGTATTTTAAGTCTTTTTTATTGAATTATGGGAACTAAAACTTTTTCTTCATTAGCATAAATTTCAGGCATTAGCTGGCAGACAGAGAGAAATGAGGGAAGTTAAGAGAACCGTGAGGTTTCTTCTCTGCTTCCCTGAGATACTAGAAGGATGAACTGGGAACTGTTAAATTCTTGTCTCCAGACCAGTGGTTTACTGGGGAGTAGGGGAGGATAGAGTGGGAGCTCCCAGAATCTCCATGGGCAACCCCTGAAGCTCAAGTAAACATATAGATAAATCAGTGTGCTTACCTTGCCAACAGAATTTTAGGACAAGTCACTAACCCCCACCCAACCGGATTGCTATTCCTATACCCCTTCTTTATAGAAATTCTGGAATAGTCACCCATCTCCTGAATCACTCACCTCCTTATTTTATCTGACTAGAGATTAGGTTCCTTTTTCCAGTTGAGCACATAAACTTGGACAAATGTCTTAGCCTTCCTGAGTCTCGGATTCCCCAATTTTGAAATAAAAATAACATCTCCTTTGGGAATGTTGAGAATCATAAGCGATACTATAGCCAAGGCTCCCAGGACAGAACCTGCACCTTGTGGACATTTAATAAATGTGGACTCTTTCCCTTTTTCAGCCTGCCATGTGACCAGCCTGCCATTTGCTCACTCATTAAAACAAACATTTTTGTAACATACGATATGAGCCAGGCACTACACTGGCCACGGAGATGCCACCACGAGCGAAGCATTGCTCTCCTCGCGAAACGCAGAGTCCCTGTATGTTCATAAGAGCCTCTGTTGGAGGGAGTTTCTCCTAGACCCCACCCCGAACCTCCTGACTGGGAATCTCAAGGAAGGACACTACTTTATTCCAAGTCCCGGTGCTGCTTCCGATGCACAGCCCACGATGAGAGTCACACCAGGGCTTCAATTGTCTCTCTTCCCATCCGCCAGTCCTCTCACAACATTAGTCTGATTCTCCCCCTTCCTTCCTTCCGGCCCAGAGAGACAGTGCAGTTTAGGTTTTCTGGTACACTCTTTGTTATGTTAGTTACTTCTTTGTTTTTGGGTTTGTATCTAGTACTATTTTTGTTATAACCTATAGTGCGAGGTCTCTCGGCACACATCCTCTACTGCCTGTATATTTCTACGTCTGGTAGTGATGTTTATGACACAGAAGTTTGTCACTGAGATGTATCTTCTTTGTTAGTAACGGTTATGCCTGTAGAACTATCTATGCTGTATGGATTACAGCTACTCTTTCTAGAGTGCTCATGTTCATTCTCGGTCCTTTGCTCTCCATCTTCACGCCCTTCCTTAAATTCATATTAATTAAAGTAACCAATTGTGGCAGTTTGGAGCACAAGTTTCCCATTCATATCAGGATAGTTACTGGTTATCAAAAAGATATCTTTGGGTGCCAGAGGCCTTATGATTACTAAGTTCATACCAAGTGCTATAATTATGATGATGATTTATCACTCAAAAAGTCCTCAATAGTACAACCAAGTCCTTCAAACATCCATCCAATTTAGTTCTGAATCAATACCAAATGTTATCCAAAAGTCAAGTTCTGTTGTAAGACACTAGACCCATGACTGATCGATAGACAGATAGACAGACATTCAGGCTATAGGCTGGTCAGTTATAATTCTAAGCTGCCAGTTGAAAAAAAAAAAGAAGAAGAAGAAGAAAAGAAAGGAAGAAAAAGGTTAAAATCTCTAGATTGGATGGAATGAGCTGAAGTGTTTTCAAATGGATTTGAGAAACTGAACTGTTCCCAGGCGGAAAGATAAAATGTGAAGCTGCAGTCAGTCTGGCTTTCTGGCTCGCCTAACCTTTTTACTGCCGGATAATGAGGAATCAGCTATAATTTAGACACAGTATTCTTCTGGCAGATTATATTGAGGTTGGGGGAGACAGGGAAGGGAGCGAGCCTCACCTGATGGTCTTGCATCATCTCTCTCCAGCAGGCAAGACCAGCGTGCCCTCCCCAAGAGGCACGTCGGGAAGCCTTGCCCTCTGCACATTGTTGTGAAGAATTTCAAGTCAAGAGGGTGCTTGAGTTGGATTTATTACAATTGGAAGAAAAGAAATTGTAATCTTTATGAGCCAATGACATGGTGCCTTATAATAAGAGAATGAAGGATCATTTCAAATGTAAAGCAAATTAGATTACAGGGGTCAAATCCCTCAGCGGAGACATCATGCCTTCGGTGTGTAACTCATATAGTTGACATCCTTTGTCCCACCTCAGGTTTTGCATTAACATTTAAGTGGTTTTCTTTTAATACTCTTATAGACGCCAAATACTGAATGGTTGGAAAAAAGGATAATACCAAAAACAAAAAAATTCAGCTGGGTGTGGTTGGCACATGCCTGTGATCCTAGTACTTGGGAAGCTGAGACAGGAGGACCGCAGGTTTGCAGCCAGCCTCGGCAACTTAGTGAGGCCCTCTGCAGATTAGTGAGACCCTGTTTCAAAATAATAATAAAAAAAGTGCTGGGAGCCAGGCGTGGTGGCGCACGCTTGTAATCCCAGTACTTTGGGAGGCAGAGACCGGAGGATCCGGGTTCGCGGCCAGCCTCAGCTCTCTCACTCTCTCCCTGTCTCTCTCTCTCTCTCTCTCCTTAGTGAGGCCCTCCGCAACTTCGTGAG
>PVJS01021411.1:0-31530 GCA_004027185.1 Glis glis
TCTACCTCCGCGCTACGCCCCCGGCCCTATTTTTTATGCTTTATTTTGAAACCGGGTCTCACGAAGTTGCGGAGGACCTCACTAAGGGGAGAGAGAGAGAGAGAGAGAGAGAGCGAGAGAGTGAGAGCTGAGGCTGGCCGCGAACCCTGATCCTCCGGTCTCCGCCTCCCAAAGTACTGGGATTACAAGCGTGCGCCACCACGCCCGGCAGCTGCAATTTTCAAGTGCAGCTCCTTTACAAAGCCACACTGAAAGTTTAAAATTGATAGTGATAGTCACTGTTTTTTATTCTTCTTTGGGTATTATTCCCCGGGGAGGCAGTAGTTCCCCTTATTTGTGGCTTTGCTTTCTGTGGTTTCAGTTACCCTCAGACAACCAGTTTGAAAATATTAAATGGAAAATTCCGCAAATAAGTAATTTATAAGTGTTAAGTCACTTTTATTATACTATATGGTTATAATTGTTCTATTTTAGTATTGGTTATTGTCGTTGGTCTCTTGCTATGCCTAATTTATACATTAAACTTGCTTATTTTACCCTATTTATACATTTAACTTTAACAGAGATATGTATGTATAGGAAAAAAAAACAGTATATATGGGGATCCAGGGTTTCATGTATCTGCTAGGGTCTTAGAACATATCCCCCTTGGATTAGGGGAGACTACTGTGTTTTATACTTGAAACTTTGGATAAATGCAGTGTTTCCCACCCTTTGGTGTGGTACAGTACCATGTTGGAAGGGACAATAGTTGTGTGGCGTCCTGGGTAGTGGCAGAGCCTTTGGGAAGCTCCCTGTGACTTCTACCCCAGATCCCACCCACCTGCCCTTTGGGACAAGAAGATCCATATGTCACAGCAAACCAGCAGGGAAGCTCAAATATAAAGGATATTGAAAAAGCAGGTTAATTTTGAGGACAAATTTAGTTTTCCATTGCTGCTGGAATAAATGACCCTAAACATAGTGACTTAAAACAGCACAGACTTATTCTCTTAGAGTTCTAGAGGTCAGAGATCTGAAGTGAGCCTAACAGAGCTATAATCAAAGTGTCAGGAGGGCTAGGTCCTCCGGGGGCTCTAGAGGAAGGTTGGTGTCCATGCCTGTTTCTGCTGCAGGAGGCTGCCTCTGGCGTTGGCTCCTGGCTACCTCATTGCTCCCTTTCTCTCCTTTTCCCTCCGTCAGATGACCTTCCTCCTCCTTTGCTTTCTTACCTCCCTCTTATAAAAGCTCTTATGATTACATTTGAGGTCCAGATGAATAATCCAGGATAATGGCCCCATCTCTAGATCTTTAATTCAATCATCCCTGCAAAGACCTTTTTCCATAGAAGGTAACATTCACCGGCTTCACAGATCAGGATGTGGCTTGGGGAGGGGGGTAGCAGCATCATTCTATCCTGAGGGCCCAAGTGACTCTTAAGATCTTGGTTCTGTGTGAAGTCTGGAGGACTGGGAGAGGGTAGCTGACCTTGGCCTCGTTTTAGGGGAGTACTTGTTAGTATAAAGGGAGAGAGCAAGAAGAAATTGTAGAATAGGAATGAGAACATTTTACAAGCAGACATGAAGTTCTTTCTCACTTTACAAATTTGTTATGAACAAGAATACAATTTTGAAAGCCGGCCTGGTGGCACATGCCTGTAAATCCCAGTACTTGGGAGGCTGAGACAGGAGGATTGCAGGTTCAAAGCCAACCTCAGCAACTTAGCAAGACCTCAGCAACTTAGCAAGACCCTCAGCAACTTAGCGATACCCTGTTTCAAAATAATAAACTTTAAAAAGGGCTGTGGATATAGCTCAGAGGTGGAATGTCCCTTGTTTCAATCCCCAGTACCAAAAAAAGAAAAAAAAAACATACAATTTCAGAAGTTCTCTCATTTTCCTGCTCAATTTGAAAGCTGAAAAGTTGCATGTGAGTAAAAGCCCAGCTGTGGGCAAATCTGTGCACCAGGGAAGGTAGTCTTTCGGTCTTTTCTCAACCGAATCCATCTTCTAGCTCAGTGCCCACCTCAGCCATTCATGCAACGCTTCCTGCAGGGCCGTGCGCTTGGCTGTCTGGGAGTAATAATGTAGACTCGTCACTACGGTATCACCTGAGAGCCATAACCTTCAGGGATATTTAAACTTTAATGGCGAGCGCCTGAAGACCCATTGTCCTTCAGATCTTAAGGGGATGGAATTGGAATGATGGACTTAAAGACATTAAGTTTCATACTTTGGCCAAACGACACTTCCTCCCCAGTGTCTTGCCTGACGCATGGAGAGCCTGACCCCCGGCGGTGACAGATAACGGAATGAGGGTGTTAGCAACAGAGGGAAAGGATTGATTGCAGTGAGATGCTTTGGGATCCCCAGCGAACATCTGTAATGACTACCCCTGAATATGTAAGGCACTAAGCGAAATGTTAGCTTGTGTTCCGTGAGTTCCGCTAACATTAACAGATGATTAATATGCACTTTAGAAAGGCTCAAGAAAATAGAGTTGTGATCATGAGTCATTAATATTACACGCATCTCTGATGCACGAAGCAGAATCAAATACCAATGATTTCCTTTTAACATATCTTAACTTAGGAAATGTTTAATTTGTTAACAGTTGATAGGGATATTTAATTGGAGGAAAGATATTTTATGGTCCTTTTGATATTATTAAGCAGATACCATGTGGTTTCTTAATCACTAGGACATGGCTTCTCCTAATTCCTGTGATGACAAAACTTAAATAGTTACAATTTTACTCTAGTAAAGGGCCAGATGAGAATTTTTCATAGTCCAAACAGCACTAGATAAGACGAGTCTTTAGATACTAGATTTCCTAGTCGGCCACATGCTGTAATGGGTTCAGCATTAAGGGAATTTATATACTTCCTGTTGTAGTTCTTTAATTTTCCTCCTGCCTGGTAAAGAGCTATTTCGGGGAGTTTTCTCTCTGTCCTCTGCTCTTCTTTGTCTACACCAGAGTTTCAGGTGTAGAGAGTAGACAGGTGGTGTTACAGAGGACAGGGCCAAGTGTCAGGTTGGAGTTAGGGGACAGGGGGATTGGAAACACATGTCGCACCCAAGGAGGCAACTGCCATCAACCCCACGTGATGGTGCTGGGGGGTCACAGAGCCAACAGGGTCAGACTTTGAAAAGAAATCATGATCTAGATCCTTTGTGACAGCTCCTGACTTCCCAATGTTGGCAAAATAAACCCCTCTTCTTCAAAATCGTGAGGACCCAGCAACATGATTCAAGACTACATTTGATGGGCTGGGCCCCTAGAATTTTCTCTGCCTCCTGCCCCTTTGGGGACCTCCGTCATCCCCAGGAGTGCCTCAGTCCATGCTTCTCACACAGAGCGTTGTGGGCACCTGTGCTCTGTGGTACTATGGTGGGGCTGTGGGACTTGGGGAAAGTGTCGCTCAGAGCCATAAGAGAAACATGGCCAGTCTTCCCAGAGCTTAAAAGTGAAGCCCATAGCGATGCCCCTTCCACCCCCACCACGTCCAACCCTCTCTGCAGAGGTTCATCTGTGGACGTTTGCGAAGCACTGACCCAGCTCTTGGCTCTGTGTAGAAAAGGGTCCCAGATCCTTGTCTTAATCCCTGATCATTCTCCAGTGCTGCCATCTCAGTAAGCCATCATTAGACCCGTGGATTTAAACATTTTTGAGTCAAGGACCTCTTTGATAATTTGATGAAAGCCGTAGACCATCTTCCCCCATACATGTATAAGTGGATAGGACTTTGTATATAATTCCATGAGGATTATAGCTACCCTGAAGCCAATCTCCTAAAGAGCCTTGGGGCTTATGTTATGAACCACTGCTCGATATTGCTACTTGGCTTTCCTAGGCGAGAGCCTTTCTGTACTGCCCGCTTGTCTACATGCTTTATGAAGCCGGGTCCATGGCTGGCTGTTTCACAGCTGCATCCCCAGTATGTAATGAACCCCCAGCACTTAGTGGGCATGCCCAAAATACTCATTGAATTAGTGGATCAGTGAATGGTATCTGGGGTTTAGAAGAGAAGTCAGAGCTCAAAAATAGTTAGAAAGAGGGTCACACTGCCCAGAGGTCCATGAGAGAACGGAAAGGAAAAAGTATTTCTGGGACTAAGGGAGTGTTTTGGTCAACATCCTCACTGCTGAAATCCAAAACAACTGGCCACACAATTTAGAGAAAGGAAGATTTATTTGCTTCCAGTTGTTTTTGAGATTCGGTGGTTCGGTCCATATGAGGCCAGTCTGCAGAGCTCAGGGCATGGTGTGGGAAGAAGAGAGAAGGAGAGCAAGGGCTCTGCTCTCACAGCACAGAGGCTGGAAGCAGAGAGAGCAAGAGAGGAAGGCTCTGCTCTCACATCAAAGAGGCCGGAAACAGAGACAGCAAGCAAGCAAGGGGATCCGTCTTTGAAAGCACAGTCCCTAAGGCCAGACCCCCAGGGACCCACTTTCTCCAGCCACACCCCACCTGCTTAGGTTACCACCCAGTAAATCCATTACAATGGATTTATGTACTGATGAGATTACAACCCTCATGACTTCATTATATCAACTCTGAACATTAATACATGAGTCTTCAGGGGACATTCTATATCTAACCATAATAGGGAGCATTATAAAGGAAACTGAAATGAATGAATGGTCAGAGAGGTAGGAAGAGATCCAGGGTTGAAAACAAAAGGGAACAGTGTCATGGAGATCTAGCACCAGGAAGACTAAGAACATCCTTGGGTAAGCAATTAGCTCATCATCGCCTTGGTGAAACCATTTTAAGGGAGTATTTGCATCTGAGGCCAGATGGCAGTGGGTGGAGGAAGGAATGGAGCAGGAAGAAGTGGGGGGAATGAATACAGATTGCACTGCTGAGATGCTGGGTGAGACTGGGAGAGGGAGAGGGGCAGATCCTGGTGGGGAGGGTACAAGATCAAGTGACAGGTGTTTTTTGAGAAGGGGAGAGACTGAGCATGTGCCTCCGGAACACTGAACAAGTAGAATGTATGGAGTATACAGTCATGAGTTGATGACAGGCTACATCCAGAGAAGTGTGTTGTTATGTGACTTCATCGTTGTACAAACCTCATCAAGCACACTTATGCAAACCTGGATGGTGAAGGTCAATCACTGGACATGGCCTCTTGGTGCAGTCAGAGACTTGGTAGAGGTAGGAGGCTGCTGCATACAGGTTTTTGTTTGTTTGCTTGCTTTTGTTTTTGTGGTACCAGGGAATGAACCCACGGGTGTTCTACCTCTGAGCTATACCCCCAGCTCTATTTTATTTTTGAAAAAGGGCGTAAATTTCTGAGGCTGGTCGCGAACCTGTGATCTTCCTGTCTCAGCCTCTCAAGTACTTGGATTTTACAGGCATGTGCAACCACTCCTGGCTATAGCATACTGTTTTGCAGAAAACTTTTTTTTTTACAGAATTAGGGATTAAATCAAGGGCCTCATGCATGCTAGGCAAGCGATCTATCACTGAGCTATTTTCCCAGCCCAGTAAACTTATACTTTTAATAAATAGAAGGAATATCCCTAAAATAATAATAAAACATATAGTATAGTAAATACATAAATGGGTAACATGGCCATTTATTATACAGTATTATGCACTGTACATAATTGTACGTGCTAACCTTTCGTATGCCTGCAAGCAGCAGGTTCATTTATCATCAAGCCGTAGGAATTCTTCAACTCCACTCTAATCTTTTTTTTTTTTCGGTACCAGGGATTGAACCCAGGGGCGTTCTACCTCCGCGCTACACCCCCAGCCCTATTTTTTATACTTTATTTTGAAACCGGGTCTCACGAAGTTGCGGAGGGCCTCACTAAGGAGAGAGAGAGAGAGAGAGAGGGAGAGACAGGGACAGAGAGAGAGAGAGAGAGAGAGAGAGAGAGAGAGGGAGCTGAGGCTGGCTGCGAACCCGGATCCTCCGGTCTCCGCCTCCCAAAGTACTGGGATTACAAGCGTGTGCCACCACGCCCAGCTCCACTCTAATCTTAAGGGACCACTGTTGTACACACAGCCTGTCAATGACCCAAACCTTGTTGTGCAGCACATGACTGTATTTT
Source organism: Glis glis (assembly GCA_004027185.1). Classification (NCBI taxonomy): domain Eukaryota; kingdom Metazoa; phylum Chordata; class Mammalia; order Rodentia; family Gliridae; genus Glis; species Glis glis. The sequence continues at coordinate 6,045 of PVJS01021411.1, forward strand.
TAAAACCCCTGTGTTTTTTGTTTCCTTCAGTCCCATTTAACTTGCTCAGTGAGGTGAAGCCTTCTCTTGTCCCTGGATACAAACTCTAGCAGACCCCAGGATGCTTCTTATCACTCTAAAAGCCTCAAGAATTGCTTCAAGTCCCAAACAGGCCTTGATCCCATTATTGACATTGTCCTGTCTCATGCAATAATGAACTTGAACTTAATTAAAATGAGAATCTTCTCTGCTGTGGCCAGCTGCTGGCTGACCATGTGCAGTGGGAGAGGCGCTCTAGTCCTTCGGCTCTCTCCCTCTCATTCACCTTGCCCCCAGTAGGTGGGATGTTTGAATCCAGTCTGGTCCAAGCAGGGGGAGGATGGAGAGGGAACCGGGATGGAAGGCTTCTTGTTCAATTGATACTGATGTGTGATGGCGTAGTGCTCCATGGGTCCACAGTGGTTAAAGCTGGTTCTTTCCTGAGGGACTTGCAAGGTTCCTTCAACTCTTCAGTGGGAGGTTTGAACAGTCTGAGCCTCCAAGTTGCTTGCTAGACTAAGTGCAGGCAGAGACTCCCCTCAGCTGGCCTCTCCCAGCACCCTCGCCTTCTGCCTTTCTGCCCACCCCACATCTTCTACTGCTGGGGTCTCTGGGCCCTGCTCGCACCCACTAGATGTCTAGTACATCCTTTTTTGTTTTGGTTCTGCTATGTTGTTTTTGTTATGTTGTGTGTGTGTGTGTGTGTGTATGTGTGTCACTAGGGATTGAACCGGGGGCATTCTACCTCCAAACTATACCCCCAGCCCTTTTTAGGTGTTGTTTTGAAGCAGGGTCTCACTAGGTTGCCCGAGAGTGTCACTGTATTGCTGAAGCTGATCCTGAATGAGCAATCCTCTGGTCTCAGACTCCCAAGTACTGGGATTACAGGTGTATGCCACTTAGCCTGGCTTGGTTTTGTTATGTTGATGATGGTGATGTTATTGCAGTAACCTCTCTATATAACTTTTTACCATTTTAACCATTTTAAAGTGTTTAATTCAGTGGCATTAAGATTTACAGTGTTGTACATCACCACTATTGGCTTCCAGAATTCTTTCATCAACCCAAACAGAGCTCTCTATACCCATTACGTAGCCACTCCCTATTCCGCCCTCTTGCTACCTTCTTATAGTTGACAGTCTACTTCCTGTTGCTAGGGATTTGCGTGTTATGGGCTTTTTATGTAGGTGTAATCATGGAGTATGTCTTTCTGTGTCTGGCTTCTTTGATTAGCATGAACTTTATGAGGTGCACCCCTTGCTATAGCATGCGTCAGTGCTGCGCTCCTTTCTATGGTGGGAATCCCTTTGAAAGTGGCCCCAGGTCCATATTTCTTCTCTGGACTCCATATCTGGTTTCTGAGATTCACACTTTTCTCCCTCCCGGGAAAAGAGAGCCCCTTTCCCCTGAACATGGGTCCCCTCTTCTCCGCAGGCCACTTTCTTCACAGGGTCACACGCCTGTGAAGATTTCTGTCCCTGCCAGGAGCACTGCCCACCAGGTCAGACCCTAACCCCTTTCCCTGGGGAGTGGGATTCTGGTTTGGGGTTAGATCTTGGGACTCCTTCCCTGGAGTACAGCTCCCTTTAGGGAAACCCTCCTAACACATTCCTTGCCCAGACTCCACCTACTCATCCTCAGTAGCCAGCTAATCATCTTTGGCTCTCTATTGAACTTTTTACATAATCTCTTTGAATATAGTCTCTGTTATCTGAATATTTTCAGCCCCCACAAGAGGAGGAAGAGCCCTGTTTTAGTGCAGTACAGTCAACCCTCAGTATCCACGAGTCTCACATCTGTGAATTCAACCAACCTCAGATTAAAGGTATTTTTTGAAAAATTATGTCTTTACTGAATATGTGCAGACTTTCCCTAGTTATTTGTCCCTAAGCAATATGGTATAACAGCTGTTGTCATAGCATTTACATTGTATTAGGTGTTATAAGTAATCTGTAGAGAGTTGAAAGTGTGAGGAGGATGTGCTTAGATTATATGCAAATACTACACCATTTTTAAAAATTTTAACTTTTATTGGTGCATTGCAGTTATACATCAGAATGAGGTTAAATGTGATACAAACATAGGTGCACACAGCTTATACCTTTTTTTTTTTTTGAGGTACCGGGGATTGAACCCAGGTGTGTTTTACCTCTGCGCTATACCCCTGGTTCTATTTTTTATACTTTATTTTGAAACCGGGTCTCACGAAGTTGTGGAGGGCCCCACTAAGTAGAGAGAGAGAGAGAGAGAGAGAGAGAGCTGAGGCTGGCCGCAAACCCGGATCCTCCGGTCTCTGCCTCTCAAAGTACTAGGATTACAAGCGTGCGCCACCAAGCCCGGCAGCTTATACCATTTTATATAAGGGACTTGAGCCTCTGGATTTTGGTACGGATAGGAAATGGTCTTGGAAGCAATCCTCAATCACCCTCGGATACCAAGGGACAACTGTACCTACCGCTGGGGGTGTGGGAGAAGGAGAGAGGGAAGGTCTGAAGACAGAGGAAAAGAGGGGGCTGATTGGGAAGGGAGGAACCTGGAGAGGGCGGAGGAGTGGGGTCAAGGACCTGAGTAGTGGTTTGGTCTTGAACAGCAGGAAGACAGCTCATGTTCTGTGGCTCACGTTTTCTTTGTGAATGAGGAGGCAAAATCATTTGTTAAGAGAGTTAGCCTTGGAATAGGGACTGCAGAAAAGAGGGAAAGGTCTGGAGCCATTGCTGAGAGCAATGAGAATGGGTAAGCTGACCACAAACATAAAAAATACCGAATGGCTATTTAGAAGGCCCAGGAGGATAAATTCAACAACAATTTCCACCAGGATTCTGTGACGGAAAACTACCATGAATGCAGCTGTGCTTTGAGAGACACTGATATTTTATTATTTGTAACATTAAGCACATATACATGAAAAAGAGAAGCCAAAATAAGAATGAAGGTTTAGCCTGAAGGTGTGTAGATTAGGTGCACCGAGAATCTATGAACACCTGGCCTTGCTCAGCAGCCTTGGGAGGACACAAGCTCACAGCTCAGGAACTGCTGATCTCTGCAGCCCTCTCCAGCTGTGAAATCCCAGGACTGTTACCAGAAGAGCACAGGGTCTAAGGTGTATGGACGGGACATGTCACAACACGTTGCTTTCAGGGCACTGGCTGAAAGCTGAGTCAGGCCTCTTCTGAGGTGACAGTGGGGCCTCCCTGCTCTGCGTTAGGTGGCCCTGTAATTAGTGACATTACTCATTACTAAGCAATTCAAGCTGATGATTAACAATTAGCAATCCTTAATCCAACATATAATTTGATAATAAATTATAAAGTCCAGGAACTGTTATAGCCTGTTACACTCATTTAGTTGGAAGGGGCTGCCCTGGCTATGCAGAGTTGCTGGGATCTCAGATTCTGTTCACAGATGCATATAAAGGAAGAAGGCTATTTTTTCCCTCCCTAAGGGAATATGACTGGCTTACACAAGAGGAAAGATATAAGTGAAAAATCAGAAGTTTCTTAGACTTTGAAATAGAGATATCTTCTGCATGCATCAGCAAGTATATTTTAAGTACTGACTGTGGGCTCAGCCTTGGGGTAGGCACTTCCAGAATAGTATTGTAAGTGGTACGTTGCTTCTCTCCTCAAGAGTTCACAGGCTAGTTGGAAACACAGACTAAATGCATGTGCTAGTCCTTTGGTCCAGTAAGTGGGGATTCACAGCAGGGAAGGAATTTCATGAGTGGAGTAGATGGAAACGATCCTAGAAACCATATCTAACATTGAAATTTTTTACGTGCCAGATTCTGTGTTTGTTTTTGTTGTTGTTATTGTTGTTGTTTTTATGGTGGCATTGGGGATTGAACCCAGGGGCTTTCTACCTCTGAGCTACACCCCCAGCCCTTTTTTAGTTTTTATTTTGAAACAGTGTCTTGCTAAATTGCTGAGAGTCTCACTAAGTTGCTGAGGCTGGATTCCAACCTGTGATCCTCCTGTCTCAATCTCCCAAGTACTGGGATTACAGGTGTGCACCATCACGCCCAGCTGCCTAGTACTGTTTGTGTGCTTTACACAATAGAAATTCATTTACTCCTCATAGCAGCCCTATGAGATAAGTATTATTATTGTCTTCTTTCAATAAACAGAGCTGCAGAGGCATGAGTTAAGAACCCAAGGCCACATGCCTAGTAAGCGGTAGACCCTGGGTTTAGGTCTAAACAAGCCCAGACTCTGTTCTCCTATCTACTGATTTGTCTTTCCTGGAATGGGTGTGACTTGCAGGGGCCTGTCATTTGGAGGAGATTTTCACTGAGTACAGTAGCGCCTCACCTGACCCACAGTATCACTTTCCACAGTTTCAATTACCCATGGTCAACTGCAGTCTGAAAATATTAAATGGAAAATTCCAGACATAAATACTCCATAAATTTTAGATTATGTGCTGTTCTGAGTAGAGTGATGAAATCTTCCACCATTTTACTCCACCCTGCCCAGGATATGAATCATCCCTCCGTCCAGCGTATCCATGCTGTATATGCTACCTGCCCCTTAGTCATATACTTGCCATCTTGGTTATCAGGTCAACTGGTGTGGTTATCACCGTGCTTATGTTTGAATAACCCTTGTTTTACTCAATAATGGCCCCAAAGTGCAGGGGTAGTGATGCCGGCAGTTTGGATATCCCAAAGAGAAGCCAAAAAGTGTTTCCTTTAAGTGAAAAGGTGAAAGTTCCCAACTTAATAAGAAAAGAAAAAAAAAATTGTATGCTAAGATCTATGATTAGAACCATCTTGACTCTGTGAAATTGGGAAGAAGGAAAAAGAAATTTATGCTCCTTTTGCTGGGACACCTTGGACTTCAAAAGTTTAAGCCATCCTACAGGATAGTTGCTTAGTTAAGATGAAATTAAATTACAGTGTTCCATACAATCCTTTGTAAGAGGCATCGGCTGGGGGTCTTGGAATGTATCCTGCATGGATAAAAGGGCATTACTCTACATGGGGGGGGACAACACAATTAGGCAATGGGTGTGCTTCGTGTCCCAGGGACCACTCTCAGACTCAGTGGTTTGCTAGAAGGACTCATAGAACTCAGAAGATATTGTATTCATGGCTAGTGTTTATTACAGTGAAAGGATGCAGATTAAAGTCAGCAAAGATGCATAGGACAGAAGCCAGGAGAAACCAGGTACAAGCTTCCAGTTGTCCTTTACCAGTGGCGCCACGTGCACAGTGCGTAACTGTCTCAGCAGCGGTGTGTAGCGACACAGGTGAAGTGTTGTCAACCTTGGCGTCCAGGTGTTTTACTGTGCGTCAATCACATAGACATAAACAGCCTATGTCACTAACCTTGGATGCTCAGTCTCCACGGTTTCCTCACAGAGGTTAAACTGATGTAGCATGGCCCAGGGCCTCCGGGATGCAAAGACTCTCAGACAGGACATTCCAAGTGCTGACAGGAAATCAAGGGCCAATTCTTTCTTTGGAATGTACAAAGTTTGGGCAATGCAAGTCCACTGAGCTAACCCTTCACCACACGATGGGGATGAGTTGTTACACAATGAGGAAGAGGTATTAAACAGTGAGGATACGTGTCTTACAAGGAGACAGAAGGTGGGAAATGTGCATTTAAAAGTAGAGGGAAAATCCAGGCGTGATGGCCTATAATCCCAGTACTTGGGAGGCTGAGACAGGAGGACTGCAGATTTGAGGCCAGCCTCAGCAACTTAGTGAGACTCTCAGCACTTAGTGAGACCCTGTTTTAAAATGAAAAATAAAAAGTGCTGGGGGGTGTAGCTTAGAGGTAGAATGTCCCTGGCTTCAACCCCCAGAACCACCAAAAAAAAAAAGTAGAGGAAAAATGAAAGATTAGTTGGATCAAAACAGGGGGTACTCTTTATGGAGGACTCTAAAAACCAAACAGGGGGTCCCAGACTCAATGCACTGCTCCAGTGAGGGAGACTAAAGGTAAACAAAGGCTAATTGGGAGACAGAGAGTAGAATAGTGGTTGTTGACTACCGTTTTCTGGGGGAAGGATGGGGAAGGATTTGACTATTGCTGAGTCTTGGGTTTTAGAAGAGAGTGATGAAACTGGTCTAAAGTAGATTTTGTGATGGTTGCACGGCTCTGACTGTACTAAAACCCATTGCTGTGTTTAAAGTGCTGTGTGCACTTTAAACAGGTGAACTGTGTGCTGTGTCAGTTCTGTCTGAGGAGCTGATGGCCATCAGTGGGGGCAGATGGCCAATTTTGCAGCAACAATGCAGATAGCTGGGTGTTCTTGGTCGAGAATGGTCAGGAGAGCTTATCCCAGCTAACCCCAGTGACTTGTGTGGTTCTCCTTTAGTGGGAAGTGCCCCGGCAGCACAGAGCATTCCAGGCAACCGGCCACACCAGAGTCAAACCTCAGAGCAGCGGAATTTGTCATGGTAGAGTCCAGAGCAGGGATTTAGTAGCCAAGGAAATTCCTAAAAAGGAGGAGACCCTGACATTTGCAACAACACAGATGAATCAGGAAGACATTGTGCTAAGTGAAATAAGTCCAGTACAGAAAGACACATATCAAATGACCTCCTTTGTATATGGAATCTAATAGAGTTGAACTCCTGTTAGTAGAGAGTAGAACTGAGGCAGGGCAGAGGACCCGAGAACAGGAATAGGAAGAATTAACGCGGCCATCTGTATCGCCTTCGGTGAGGCTGGGGGAGGTAAACAGGAAAGTGAGAGGCTAGTGGGTGCCAGGAAATCAGCGCTCTGACCAGCCCACAAGATAACAATTCAAACTAAGGGTCAAAATTGTGCGAAAGTCTTTGGTTCCCCCAAACCCAATTCTGACCAATCATAAAAGAACAGATGGAAAGCCTCAGAAAGGCTTAAAAGCCTACTTCCCAAGAGCTTCGGTGTTTACTCTCTTTCTGCGACCCCCCTCTTGTGGGGGACGGGGAGCTGCTTTGTCTTCTATCTTTCCCTGACTTAAAATAAACTTTCCTATTTCTATACCCTTCACTAGTCCTTGCACTTTATTCATCGAAATCCACTGGACAAGAATCCTATAAGAGGAGACACCCCCGTTTCAGTCAGATGGGTGTCAGGGGACTAAGGAGTTGGTCATCCAAGGGTAAATAGCTTCAGATAGACAGGAGCAATAAGTTTTGAGATTTATTCCACAGCATGGTGACTACAGTCAATAATAATGTATTATTATTATTAGTATTATTATTATTATTATTTGGTGGTACTGGGGATTGAACCCAGGGGCATTCTACCTCCGGGCTACACCCCCAGCCCTATTTTTTATTCTTTATTTGGAAACAGGGTCTCACTAAGTTGCGGAGGGCCTCACTAAGTAGCTGAGGCTGGCCTTGAACCCAGATCCTCCAGTCTCAGTCTCCCAAGTACTAGGATTACAAGCGTGCGCCACCATGCCCAGCTAATAATAATGTATTATATATTTCAAAAATACCCAAGAGTAAATTTCAAATGCCTCACCCTAAAAAGGTCAGGTAAATGAAGTGATGGATATGCTCATCAGCTTGATTTAATCTTGCCATGTTGTATACATTAGTCAAAACATCACACTGTACCCCATACATGTGTACATACATATATACAAAATTAATAGTAATAATTAGTTTATAAAAATAAAATTTAAAAATAAAGTCCACTGAAATATTTAAGAGGAAGGGAGGGAGAGAGGAAGGGAGGGAGAGAGGAAGGGGCAAGCATCCTTGACAGAAATTGAGCATCACTCAGAACCAGACCAGCTGGGACTGTTGCCGTCCCTGACCTTGTATAAAATAGTGGCCATTCACAGGGTGTGTCAGGTAAGGGCAGGTTCCAGGTCACTGTGACTAGCACTTCTGCTGGGATCTAGGAGAGGAGAGTGGGTAAAGCAATCTAGCTCAGGGGCCAAGTGAAGCCTGTTGCATTTTAGGATGAGAAAAGTCACCGTGAAAAAGCTAGCCATTCTCCACCTTCTCTCCCTGTCCTGCCAGTCTCCAGTGACAGGAATGACCTGCAGACTTTGTTACCTGTGAGGGTCTGTGTCATTAGGCAGGTCATTGTCCTGTTGTGTAAATGAGTTTTTCATTTTCTGTCCATAAGACCCACTGAGCATTTAAAAGTGCATCGTTGCCAGGCATGGTGGCATGCACTTGTAATCCCAGTACTTGGGAGGCTGAGACCAGAGGATCCCTGTACACAGCCAGCCTCAGCTACTTAGTGAGGCCCTCCACAACTTAGTGAGACTCTGTTTCAAAATAAAGAATAAAAAATAGGGCTGGGGGTGTAGTCCAGAGGTAGAATGCCCCTGGGTTCAATCCCCAGTACCACAAAAAAAGTGCATCCTTCCAGTAGGAGATAATTTGCATAAAATATTTGGTCCCTTAGATGAAAAACACTATAATCATAGAGTCCCTGAAGTCATGGCATAAGGTGTGGAAGACAATCAAATATCCCAGTTAATAGAGTTCTACTACAGAAGCGAGACACAGGGCCATTTATAGTGATCAATGTAAAATATGCCACAATGTGACTTAGTGAGACCCTGTTTCAAAATAAAAAGGCCTGGGGGCACAGCTCAGAGGTAGAAGCCCCTGGGTTCAATCCCCAGTGAAACACACACACACACACACACACACACACACACACACACACACACATACACCTCTGCTTTTCTCAGGGGACAAGACTGGAGGAGTCAGGTTGACAGAGGGTATTCATTCATTCAAGTGGAGTCACACCCCACCGGAAGAAGTGTCATTATAAAATCTTATTCAGGAAGGGCCATGGGCTCTGCCATGCTGTACTCGTTCACCCCTTTGCTTCGTGAGCAATTTATCGATTCCAGTTGTATATATGTCTATCCTCAGCAGTATGGAAGATACCCTTATATTTCAACCCTCTTCACATTTTGTCCATGTTTGCACCTTTTTGAGACCTAAAATGCAAACTTAGTGAAAGAAGACTACTGCTGGAGAAGCAAAGAATGAGTTTGTCCTGTAAGATCGTCTAGAGGAAAACATATCCCTTTCTTTACAACATGTGCTGAAGGCTGGGGTGTGGCTCAGTGGTAAAGCGTGCATGAGGTCCTGGGTTCCAGCCCCTGCACACACCAAAGAAAACACATTTGCTGCTGACTCAGTTTAGCTGGGAAGGATGCCTAGGGGCATCTCAGTTGCTCAGACTTGAAAAGAGCATCATCATCAACTCTGTCACTTAGGAAAGTGGCAGGTAAGGTAGGATGTCCCTCCCTCCGCAGTTAGTCTGTCCAGCAGAGCAATCCGTGGCTGACTGATGCCTCTCAGGAGAGCAAAGAACACAGGAATTCCCAGCTGGGGGCAAGAGGGTCCTAAAGGACTTCTAGTGTCAGTGGCATGATATAACAGGCAGAATGTCACCCATGTCCCAGAGACCTGGTTTCTAGGCCAGGGCTGACCACTGGCTTTGAGCCTCTGTTTATTTCTGTATAAAAGGAAGGATTCTGACTAGATGTGCGACAGCCCCATTCAAGGAGACTGCTCACACTCTTCATCTAAAGACGGGATGAATCCAGCCCCCCGTATCCACAGTTTTGCCTTCCATGATCTTCATTACCCATGCGTGGTCAGTAGTCTGAAAATATTAGTATTTGTCTTGACTTTTTCAAGAGGGAGAGAGACCACATTCACATAACTTTCACTGCAGTATATCATTTTAATTGTTCTTTTTTATTATTAGTTATTGTTTGCTAGCCTATTACCATGCCTAATTTATATATCAAAGTTTTATCATAGTTATGTATACACAGGAACTTCAAACATAGTATATATAGGATTTACTACTAACCATGGATTGAGGCATCTAGTAGGGGGTCTTGGGACATATTCCCTGAGATTAAGGGGGGATGGCTATCATAGAATTTACATGGTTGTTGTAAGGATTAAATGAGATAATACATATAAATGCTTAAAATGGTCCATGGCACATATTAAGTGCTCTAAAAATGCTGCTTTGTTGTTGTTATTATTACTCTTCCATAGTCAACAATAGCAGGACTTGCTTCTCACACTGGGAGCTCTATCATCCTTTTCTTCTTATCTGGTCCAGTGCATACAGCCAAGCAGTTCTGACAAATACCCCATCATTGGATTATCCCTGGTTTAGTATCCTACACACAAAACAGAATCCCAGATGCTAACAAAAGAGAGACATTTCTAAAACAGGCGATTTGCACAGGAGAATAAGGGGCCCACCTTCCTCACACCAGTCTCTCCAGGGAGCTGTTCCTTCTAAAATGGAAGATTGGTTATACAAGGGCAAACACGCTGCTCTGGGGTGAAATAAACGATATTTCTTGACATCTCCTAGGTCCCTTCAGCACCACCTGGATAGATCAGTGTTTCTTTTTGCCTGACACACCGACATCGCTGCTCCATACCTTTCCTTTGGAAGCAAAATTCCCAGGCAATGCCCTGGAGCTAGAGCAACATTTGCAAGGCACGCACTCTGTGAGATGACAAGCAGAGAGACCTGCCTCCATCAACCAACATGCGTTTTGACAGCTCAGGCAGCAAGGAGAGTCATCTGAATAATGTCGGAACCGCTTTCCTCCTCCCTCGCAAAGAGGGTCCGTGTTGTGGGCTGCCATAGCGCAGACGAGTTTTATTTTAAATGCAAGGATTTTTAAAAATGGAAGATGCTACTTTACCCTGGGCTTCAATGCCCCACTCCTGAGTTACTGCCGGACGTAAATAGGGAAGCAGCAGAACCATTAATTTTATCAAGGTGATCTCGCAGAAGGAAGAGCAATAGTCCTCAGATTCTTCGATTGGCACCGGATGTGTCTAACTGTGGGAGCTGGGAAGGGAGAGGATCCTGCCCTTATCTTGGTAGCTCTAATCCCTCTTTCTAGGTGACTCACAAATGTGCCATTTTAACTAGGCCTGGTGGCGCACACCTGTAATCCTAGTACTTGGGAGGCTGAAACAGGAGGATCGCAGGTTCAAAGCCAGCCTCAGCAATTTAGCAAGACCTTGCTTCAAAATAAAAAGGGGTAGGGCTGTAGCTCAGAGGTAGAAGGCCTCTGGGTTCAATTCCTAGTCACACACACACACACACACACACATGAAATGTGCCATTTTCCAGATTCTCCCATGTTCCTTCTTTTGTCTGCCTTCTTGTTATTTTTCTTTTCCCACTCTACCCTCAAAGCCCAAAAGATAACTCTAGAAGACTCTCTAAACTCTCAGAAAAAAAATTTTTCTACGTTTTTTTTCTCCACTGCCTTCGATTTCTTTTTTCACCAGCACAGTTGAGAACTCTTTTCTTATCTCCTGGCCTATCTGGTTCTCAGTGAATTATTATTTCTTAATGATAATGAGGGACTCCTTTGGATGAGATGACTAAGATACACATGGTAACTTGTACAAACTGGAACAGCCTTTTCCACGCACCCAGCTCTCTGCTAGTACTTGCCAGAGTTTTCATCTTTGGAGACTAGTTAGCTCTCCATCCGGTCTTACCAGTTGCACAATGTTTGTTATACATGAAGCTGGATTTGGAGCCCAGCCCCTATCCACTTCCTCTCATTTATGGAAATACAGGAACACATGACCACTTCACTTAGGTTGGAAAAAAAGCAAGTGCAATTTTATTTTGGAGCCCAGGAAGTTAATCGTAAGAACTGACTGCAGAGCCTGCCGTGTCTTCTGTACTGGACAGTGGACTGTCAGCAGCCCAGCATACACAAATGACCCTCAGCTGTTAACGCACTGGACACTGGGGAATTTTTTACCCTGTTGACTCAGCCCAATTTCTAAGGCTACAGGAGTTTTACCCAGACTTTCCCAAAGGAGAGAAAAGTGGGCTGACGCCTTGCAATATATATTTGGAATTTTAGGTCATAGTCTTCGTTCTTTTTGCTGCCAACGTGACTCTAAAAATAACTTCTGCTACCAGGCACACAGGCAGTCAGGGGCAATCTACTTTTTTCTCCTAGAAGTCACAGCTCTGTGTCATTAAATCATTCTGATGGCACATCCTCCTAGCAGCATAGAGGTTGTGACAAGCTTATTTAACTGTTATGGACAACATAACTACCAGCACCACTCCACAGAGCAGTGGCCCCTTTCAAAGCCCTTTGAGAACAGGCAGCGGGTGAGACCCGGTAAGGCTCACCTGCACAGGAGGCCCTTCATGGACTTGGTTGGATGCCCAAGTCAGTATTTTGGAGTCTGACTTCTGTGCATGAAGTTCAATGGACCCCTAGGTGCCTAAGAAGTTCCCCTTAAAGAAAAGAGGAAAGAAACGTTCCTTCGGTGTCTTTTATGAACTGAATTTCCCTCTGTGGCTTGTGGGGGGAGCCATTCCCAGGCTGTAAGCAAGTCTGGAGTTTCCTTTACATGAACAGGCTCATGAGAAAGCTGTCCGCTTTAGAGGTCAACTTCGTCTTCGGTCTGAATTCCCTGGAGTCCAGTTGGTCAGTTTAAACATCCTCTTGCACGTGTACGTTCTCTGCAGGAGAGCATGCTCAGTCTCTGGGATTTCTTGCTGCTTGGCCTTTCGCCCCTCCCTCCACATCTTCCCTAGGAGATTGCCTAGCTATGCGGGGACAGGTAGGATGCATTCCACCTTGTGACCCAGGGGAAGCCTCAGGGCCTTTGCATGGAGCATCCCTCCTTTTCTTTGGGCAGTGCCCTCGCCCGGCCGACCACGCTGCTGGCATTCCTGGCAGGCATCTGCAGCTGGCCTAGCTTGTGACCTGACCTCAGTGTGATCAGGGACTCTCCAGCTCAGATCCCTGCATCTCTTCCTGGTTGCAGACCCCTGAGCCTCAGCCACGCCCCCTGCTCCCATGTGCTGCAGCCTCCTCTGGCTTGGAGAAGAAAGAGCCGTCAGCTGCTCCTCTGCTTCCAGCCCCGCCCCCGCCTCCCTCCCACGGGAACCTAGCAGAAGGGCTAGAGCCCATGGCCTCCTGCCACACGGCCCCCCTGCACCACCATGTTCACTTCCACGAGGGCGGCCCAGATGGAGTCTATGCGCCACCCATGGGGCAGGCTCTTCCATAGTCCCCATGAAGATGGGAGCGATAGCCCACCCCTGCCCTCTGCAGAATCCCACTGGCATGCATCTCTCCCACTTGCCAGCCTCTCCCTTCCTTCCTTGCTCCCCACAGGACTGCACATATAAAACTGTGGGCTCTCGTGCACAGTGCTGCTTCCTTCTCCTCCGCTCTCAGCTTTAGCTGAGACAACAGGGTCCTTTCTGCACAGTGGTTGGAGCCCCAGGATCTGGGTCCTCTGAGCCTAAGCCATCAGCCTGTAGAGTGTAGAGGAGGAACAAAGAAATCAAGAAATACAGCAGTCACCCCGGCTGCAGCTTAGAGCAGAGGTCACGTAGCCCGAAAGAGGAAAAAAGCACGTGAACAGTTGTCCAACTGTGCCCTCCTTTCCGGGAGCAAAGAGAAGAGGATTCCTGAACACAGCGGCCCCCGGGCTCCTCTCCAACTCCGTTTGGAGTGTTTGAGTGGCATAGCAGCGAGAGCTCCATCTTGCTCCAGCCTCCCTCCATCCCAGGCTTGGCCTTTCCCCTGCTCTCTGAGACACCCCGCCCTACCCTGCCATCTCAGCTGCACATTCAGCCCAGTCCAGGGCCTGGATGAGGCATCTAGAAGCAGCTCCATCCCCAGCATAGTGAGCCAAGAAGCAATGCTCAGGTCTTGAGCCAGGCAGGCACCGGGTTTCAGGCCCAACCTCAGGATGCAGGACTTCAGAGTCTTTGCCAAATCAATTTCCTCCCGCCCGTGGCTTTTCTTCTGATCCTGAGGCTCCTGGAGTGGCGTTTCCACTCCACGGTGGACTCTGCGTGGACCATCCTGGCTTCCTTGCAGCCAGGTGACTTTCTTACTGCCACTTCCTCCCTCAGGTGACCTGGTTGTCCGCGCTGAGTCCTGGGTTCCTGGAAATGTTTTGCTGTGTCCGCCTGCCCTGAAATGCACATTTCCAAACCCTGCTTCTTTGTTGGCCTGGCCAAGCCCCATATCCAGCTCTGGTTGCAAATGATTGAAACTTTTAAATGTGATGATTTTGCCCAGTGGGCTGGACGTGTGTATGTGTATGCGTGCGTGCATGTGTGTGTGTGTGTGTGTGTGGTGCTGGGATTGAACCCAGGGGTATTCTCCCTTGGAGTTACACCCCCAGCCCTATTTTTTTTTAAATTTGGAAACAGGGTATCACTAAATTGCTGAGAGCCTTGCTAAGTTGCTGAGGCTGGCCTTTGAACCTGTGATCCTCCTGTCTGGGCCTCACAAGTACTGGGATCATAGGCGTGCACCACCATGCCTGGCAGGCTAACACCTGACCTTCTTTGACTCGGCTGACCTTGATCTTTCCTACCCCAATCCCCATAGACCCCCTTGAAGTGGTAAGGGACAATGAGAGGATTGATTGTAAATGTTTATGTAGCTAGGCCTTTTGTTCACTCCTCCACCAAACCCAGTAGTATTTTCTTAAGAGTAACTATGCAGAGCTGGTCGTGGTGGCGTACACTTGTAATCCCAGTACTTGGGAGGCTGAGACAGGAGGATCACAGGTTCGCAGCCGGCCTCAGCTACTTAGTGAGGCCCTCTGCAACTTAGTGAGACCCTGTTTCAAAATAAATAATAAAAAATAGGGCTGGGGGTGTAGCTCAGAGGTAGAATGCCCTTGGGTTCACTCCCCAGTACTTCAAAAAGAAAAAAAAAAAGAATAACTATGCACAGGGGGGGAAAAATTCCCTGAATCTTGTAGTCATCTCTGGGAAACTGGAATATTTGCTTGAAGAAACCTGAAATTGCAGAGACTTCAAATCCTAAAGAATACGAGAAGGGAGGAGCAGAGGCTGACAGCCATGAAATTAGAGCTCTATAATTTGTCTACTGGCATTCAGAAGGGGAAGAAATAATGATTCTTCTGCCCTGCTTCTAATCCAGATGTTGTCTTCCAGCCCAGTAGAGAAGAACAAGGGCAGAGACTAGGAGACCAGAGACTTTTAAAAGTCATATTGTAAAAATTCTCTTTAATTACGTATTCATTGCAGAATTTATACTGTAGTCATTGTAAATTTAGTATTCATTGTAAAAATTAAAAATACAAAAGAGTACTAGATAGTCACTCATAATCACACCACCCAATGATAACCGCTATTAATATTTGATGGGTATCTTACATATTTTACATTTTTTATAAAAATTTTATATGTATGTGTTTAAAAAGTCAAATATATATTCTACAAGGCTCTGCTTTGCTCTCCAGAGGTGCCGCTCTCCATTCTTTTAAACGGTCTTTTTGTTTCCTTCTATATCTCTAAATAACATATATCTAGTTCTACATCTTGTCTTTTGAGATTTAGGCATGGTTTCTTAACTTCCTAGTACGGGAGACAAGGTACTACTGTTTTTCATTTATCTGTGCCCACCTTTGCCACAAATACACTTAACTTTTCATTTCTTCCCTGAGGGTTTTTCCCCCCACACCTACCAATTCTCCAGCTCTCTAGTTCTCTGACACTAACCAGGTTTCCTACAATTCTATTCAATTTTGACACTACCAAGAGTCAGCATCAGACTGCGTTGGTTTAAGGGCTCAGTCTCACAAGACTCATTTTAGATACCAGCTGCGAGTATCAGATTACTCATACTTCTTTCTGTCCAACATGGCTACAAATTCAGGGGTTCCCACAACCTCCCTTCAGGTTTGATAATTTGCTAGGATGACATAGAACTCAAGAAAATACTTGGTGCACCATTACCAGATTGCTATAAAAGATCCAACTCTGGAACAGCCCAATGGAGGAGAAGCACAGCATGAGGTCTAGGGTGGAGGATGGGCAGAGCTTCCATTACCCTCTCCCAGTGCACCACTGTCCTAGCACCTCCGTGTCTCCACCAGCAGGGAAACCCTCCAAACCTCTTATGGTTTTATGGAGGTTTCTGTTTTTAGGTGTGATTGACTAAATCATCGACCATGGGCAATTGAACTCAACTTCCAACTTTCTCTAGAAGATGGGGAGAGGAAGGATGCCAAAGATTCCAACCCTATAGTCATGGGTTGATCTTTCTGGCAATAAGCCACCATCTTAAAGCTATCTAGGAGCAGTCAGCCTGGAACCATCTGTGTCGTTAGCGTATGAAAATCACTCTTCACACTCGGGAGATTCCAAGGGTTTTTTTTAACAAGGGTTTTAGGAGCTCTATGCCTGGAACAGGGACAAAAGCCAAATATTGCATATTATACCGCCTCCCCCCACATTACATTATGTTTTTTACATAATTTTAATTCTTATGTTATTATAACAATATACAGCTTATTCACATGGTATACTTGTTTTCCCTTTCCTGTATACTTTTTTGTTTTTCCTAGGCTTTATCGTTGCCCTTTTGTTTGTTCAGCTGTCCAGGCTGACCTTAGATTTGTGATTCTCCTGCCTCTGTGCCCCAAGTAACTGGGATTACAGGTGTGTGCCACTGTACTCATCTTTTACTGTGGCATCCAGTTCTTGTTTTATGAATACAATATTTTCTTGAATTATCTGAGGATATTAATGCCATTTTTTTCAAAATGAAAGGCATGTACACCTCAAGCATATTGTTGATTCAAAGAGTCCAGGCACAAAAGAGTACATAATATTTTTTATTATTTTTATATCAATTTTAATTCCAAACTCATCAAGCAGTATATATTAAATATTTATGTAGCTTTTTGTATTTCACTCATACCTTGGTAATGTGGTTTAAAAAATAAATATACTTCAAAAACAAGCAAAATTCATCTGCAATGTTGCAGATCAGGGAGCCAGAGTGTAATGGGTAGGAGAGTGCACAAGAGGGACTTCTAGGAGACTGGTCTGGTTGTCTTTTGTTTCTTGATTTGGACATTGGTTTACATGGATATGTTCAGTTTGTGGAAATTGACCGAGTTGAACACTTAAGATTCATATACTTTTCTGTATGTCTGCTCAACTTCAATGAAAAGTTTTCATTAAAAATAACAACTGGCCAGGCATGGTAGAGCATGCCTGTAATCCCAGTACTTGGGAGGCTGTGACAAGAGGATCCCAAGTTTGAGTCCAACTTGGGCAACTTGTAAGACCCTGTCTCAAAATAAAATTTAAAAGGCTTTGGGGGTGTGGGGGATACAATATAGCTCAGTGGTAGAGTACCTGCCTAGCATGCACAGGGCCCAGGGTTCAATCCCCTGCACCTAAAGAGAGAGACAGAGAGAAAGAAAAAGAAATAGCAACTGGCTACTTTTCCAAACTCTTTTATGAGTTGTAATAAATTTTGTTGATTTTCCTGTTTTTATTTTCCCAGGTAGATAATCACATTATGTACAAATAATTCTAATTTTGCCTCTGTATTTCCTACCTTTATATTTAAATTTTTTGCCCCTAAGTGCAATCTGAAAAGCAATATTGAGTTTTAGCGGTGACGGTAGATCTTTATCTCATTCCCAACTTAATGAAATGCCTGGAGGGTTTCACCATTATGACTAATTTTGGCTATTTGTTTTAAATAGACATTAAGTTAGGGAAATTGTCTTTCTAATTCACTAAGATTTTTTTCCCTTTTTTTTCACATGCCTTTTTGGCATTTATTTAAGAGATTATATATTTTTCTCTTGCTCTGTTGATATTTTGAATGATATTAATAGATTGTCTAAAATAGAGCCATATTTGTATTTTTGGAATAAACACTAATTGCTCTTGGTGTATTAATTGCTGGCATTTTAGTTAAAAATCTACTCTCAATTGATTAGTGAAATTTATGCATAATTTTCTTTCTGTGTGTGTGTCCACAGTCTTTTTTTTTAATAAGAGCCTATTGAGCTGCAATTCACACATTTTCATCGCACAGTTAAGTGGTGCTTAGCGGTCATCGCCACACTTGTAGCACAGGTGGCGAAGCCCCTCTCTCCTTTCCCCCAACTCCTGCAGCCCCAGGCAGTCACTGGGGCAGCTCTCTTTGGATTTGTCGGTTCTGGACATTGCATAGAAATGGAATGGGTGGTCTTCAGTGACTTCTTTCACTTAGCATCATTTTCTATCCCTCAATGGCACTAAAGATAAATTTGATCACCCAGGACAGAATTTACCTGTAGTAGCCTCTGGGTCTAGCGTCTTTGTGGATAATTCTTGACTACTTTTCCAGGATTTCCCATGGTTCATCTCTGCCAGCTTTCTACTTTGTTTCAGAAAGTTTTCTGGATGGACATTCCTTCCATTCATCATTGAAATAGTTAAAGCTCCTTTGTATTTGTGGTCAAAGCCCTTTTCTCAGTGCTAATGGCATTTATGAGTGTTTTTTTTTCTTTCTTTCCGTCTAAAATGAGATTTGATTTTTAAATCTTCTCAAAGAACTAACTCCCTATTTTTCAATTCTCCTCCTTCCCTGTATTGGAATTCTTCACATTTGTTGTATTTGCTCCCCTTCTCCCCGAGGGTCTCCTGCTCTCTTTCTGTGCTTTTGAATTGAAATCTCGGTTCATTTATTTTCCTTTTGTCTTGCTTAATAGCAAAAGCGCTTATTGCTATGTATTTTCCTCCGAGTACAGATCGGCTACAGGTCATAAGTTTTTACACATAGTGTTGGAGTTATCACTATTTACTAAATAGTGTATAATTCTAGGTTTTATTCCTCTTTTATCTAAGAGAAATTTAGATGCATTTCCCCCTTACCAAATGGCTTGGTGTGTGTGTGTGTGTGTGTGTGTGTGTGTGTGTGTGTGTGTGTGTGTTACTAAGGACAGAATCTAGGGGCACTCTACCACTGAGCTACATCTCCAGGCCCTTGTGTATGTGTTTGTGTTACTGGGGATTGAACTCAGGGTCATTCTACCTCTGAACTATACCCCCAGCCCTATTGATTTTTTTATTTTGAAACAGGGCCTCGCTAAGTTAGCATACATTGTCCTTGAAGCTGCAGTCCTCTTGTCTCAGCCTCCCAGGTACTGGGATTATAGACATGCACCACCACAGCTGGTTCCCAGCCCTTTTTGAGACAGTGTCTTGCTAAATTGCTCAGGCTGGCATCGAACTTATGATTGCCCGGCCTCAGCCTCTCCGGTTGCTAGGATTATAAGCATGTGCCACCGTGCCCCGCTTTGTTTTATTAAATGTAGATGTATTTTTCTTAATTTCTTGCTATCCCTGAATTGGGGTGGTTTTTTTCATTTTTTTAAATATTAACATTGGGAGGCTTAATAGATGATCAGTTTTTATAGTATTCATTGGAAGAAAGTTATATTCTCCATTGGGTGGAGAAGATGGAATGCATTTATATTTACCTCTTTGATTTATCCCTGAGAAGTGAACACAGAGCAGAGGAGGGTCACTCTGTTCTCTTTCTAGAGCGTCTCTGATAGAAGGGACATCTCTGGAGGGCACAGGCCCTGGGGCTTAGGAGCAAGGATAAAGCACCTTGCTTTCTCTTTTCTTTCTGGCAAATTCTGTGAAGTGTAGACAATGTCTACTGTGTGTGGAATCCTAAGTAGCTTGTTTGCTATTTTGCTCCATCTGCCTTAACACCATTGCCAATTCTACCTAGATCCTGGCTGCTATGGTTTGAATATGGCTTACCACCACCCCAACTCATGTGGGACTTAATCCCCAAGTCTTATGTTACTGGTATTAAGAGGGTAGAAACTTAATCCCACTATGGTGTTTAGAGGTGTGTCCTTTGGGAGGTGATCAGATTACATTAGGCCATTAGGGCAGAGCTATATGATTGAATCCTGGTAGTTTTATAAGGAGAGGGAGAGAGACCACAAATACACATGCTCACTGTGATATAATGTAGCCCACAGGTACCCTTGCAAGTGCCTATGCTATCCTGTTTGGATTTCCAGCCTTCCAAACTATAAAAAGACCTCTTTTTTAAAAAAATATAATAGCCAACCTTCCAAACTATAAAAAAACTCTTTTTATATAGTAGCCAACCTCAGATATTTCATGATAGTTCTGAAAAACTGACTAATATACCAGCCCTAGATTCTCTATCACTCTTTTTTTTTTTTTTTTTTTTTGCAGGACCAGGGATTGAACGCAGAGGCGTTCTACCTCCGTGCTACGCCCCCGGTCCTATTTTTTATGCTTTATTTTGAAACCGGGTCTCACAAGGTTGCGGAGGGCCTCACTAAGGAGAGAGAGAGAGAGACACAGAGAGAGACAGAGACAGAGACAGAGCGAGAGCTGAGGCTGGCCGCGAACCCGGATCCTCCGGTCTCAGCCTCCCAAAGTACTGGGATTACAAGTGTGCGCCACCACGCCCGGCTCTCTATCACTCTTCATATTCCAACCACCCATCTTTTTCTCTGGTTCTAGTTGGGGACTCAGTGAGCCCCAGACTGGAAACTCCAGGAGGGTAAGGGCCATGCTTCTTTTGCTCATGATTATCTCTCTAAGGTATCGCCCCTTGCCTGGGACATAGTAAATAAATAGTTTCTTCCATGAATTCAAGTTGAAAATGGCAGCTTGGGTCAGGGGGAGTGCTAATTAGATTTTATTTTGAACATCATTCATAATTATATTGCAGCTTTTTTTGTGTCTAGCATAATAACCTAGTTCACTGGCAAACTTGGTTTAAAATATTCATGATTGACATTCTTTAATAACTATCCTTTCTACGCAAGGCGGCACGGTGGGGGCAAATGTGAATGAGGCTGTGAACTAAGCCACGTGCTCAGGGTGCTCGCCCCTCCTCCTCCTCCTCTTCGCTGCTCCCTCTCTGCACAGATTCTCAGTGAGCATGGAGCACCTTCATCAGCGCCCTCTGTCAACAGCAGCAGACACGCTGACACGCTGGTGGACTCCTCTCTGTAACCTCATAGGGCCTTTCCACATCCTGCTCCCGAACGCTCTTCCCACTGCGTCTGAGCCCCCGCTCGGTGACTGATGTGCAAATCTCCCATAAACCCGATCACACTACAATCTCTAAAGTTCATAGAACAACTTAATATGTCCCAGGGTATGAATAATTTCCAGGTGTCAAAAAGATTACAATTCAATCTAAAGATCTTAATTGGCTTTATTTGCAATTCTGGATTCAGGTAACACTTCATTCCATAAAATCCTGTTGAACAAATCAGGTTGGTTTTATAGACAGAAAAGGGCCGAAGAAAGCAGAAACAAAAAAAAAAAAAAGAAAAGAAAAGTAGATCGGTTATTTTGAAGTCACTTTCCTTATAAGGTGGAGACAGGGAGGCAGAACAATAGAAAGATATAATGGTTAACATTAGGTGACTTCAGGTGACTTCTTTGTATGGATGGAAGCAGAAGGATGCCAGCTGAAATTGGCCTGCTTGGGAAATTTGGCTATTATCTCTTTCTCTTGATTTCTTTGTAGGACAGATAACAACTTAGTTTGGTGATGTGGGACTTGTAATACGAGTGCCTCCATCTTTAGTTTTAGTCTGGTCTGTTGGGGCTTAGTTCAGGAGCTTAGTCCAAAACAATGGCTTTCAGTAATTTTTACTAACACAGGGTAGGCTTTTATTTTTTTGCATTTTAATAAGGTTCTTTATTCAGCTTCTCATTTATTCACTCAGAAAACATTTCTTAAACATCACTCTGAACCAGACCCAGTGAGTCAGACAGTAGTTCTTGTTCCCAGAGAAGACAACTGTCTCTAATGTTTGTATTCCCACTCCGCAGCCAGCATGGGGGCAAGGGCTTTCCATTTGGAACCTCAGATCCCACTAGGAAAACATTGCAGTGGGCAGGAGATGAGTTTTGTTAAGGGGTAGTTCTTCCTAATTAAGAGAGGAAGACATACTTTTAAAACCAAGCAAAGACTGAGGTCATAACTCAGTAGAAGAGTACATGTTTAGCACACACCAGGCTCTAGGTTCAAAAATCAAAACAAAACAAAAAAAAAAGTAGACCTGCCTCAAACTTTGATCCCAGTACCTGTCAGATGTTTAATGTGGTTAAACTCAGTGATTCTTCAGTTCCCACTGGCAGTCTCAGGAGAGATGGCCTACCTCTCAGGGCTCCTTGTGAAGGTTCAGTTAGAGAACACGTGTGACACTGTTCATCTGCATATTGTGGGAGTCAGTGGACTACTAACTCTTTTTTTTTCTGCGGTACTGGGGGTTGAACCCAGGGGCATTCTACCTCTGAGTTACACCCCCAGCCCTATTTATTTATTCTTTATTTTGAAAAAGGATCTCATGAAGTTGCGGAGGGCCTCACTAAGTAGCTGAGGCTGGCTATGAACCCAGATCCTCTGGTCTCAGCCTCCCAAATACTGGGATTACAAGCGTGCGCCACCATGTCCGGCTTTACTAACTTTTTTGATATTTCCGAAAACCAAGTGTGAGGGCTGATAGGGAAGCACAGGGATGCTTGTACTGTTACGTTTACATTTTTGAAAGAGTTTGTTTGTGGAAAGGAACTGATGACATTTTATCCTGAACAGCAGGCATCAACAGAAGACAGGGAACACAGCCCCCATACACTCTGTGAAGCCACACAGTGTTCCTTAGCAGGGCGCACTATCCTCTCCAACCCCCAAAACACCAAGGAGTGCCACAAGCAAAGCTCCATGTGAGGGGACATCCTAGACCTGTCGTCCCATGCCTTTCCAGCACCCAGCCCAGGTGCGGCAGGACTCTACCCTGTGCATTAGTAGAGTAACATACGCTTGATCTTTGTTTGCTCCAGGAACATGGAAAATAGAGCTTTCCCATTGAATTAGGAGCTAAATTAAGCAGAAGATAGGCATAGAAGATACACTGGCGGGGTTAGATGTGTCCATCCACCAAATTGGTAAGGATGGCACCCATGGACCATAGCAATGAGGGAGAAAGTAGGCTGCTATGCTATTCTTATTTCTTAAAGAGAATTTTTTTGGGTCATGTATATGTTAACTGAGAACAAAACCTAGTCAAGAACAAAGAAAATTATACTTATTTGGAGCTAATCAGAATTGCAGTCCAGGAAAATGCAGAATCAAGCAGTCTTGAAAATGTGGCCCAAGGTTTTACAAAATGATGGCCATAAAGCTATATAAAGTATAGCTTTAAATAAAAAAGGGGGTTGGAAGTTATATCACTTGTTAATCAGGAGTTATGATTAGTGTTGGCCAAAGTCAAGCTGCCTTATAAGAAAGGGATTGGGTGCCTTCTCCACCTCTGAGTAGTTTGGGATAAAGAGTCCATTGTATAGAAGTTCAACAGAGGTTAAAATATAGTGTTTCAAGAAACTATAGTTTGGTCCAATCCAAAAGGCAGCTCCCATGCAGGGGTAGGCATGTCTGTAGTCCAGTTCAAAGGTTCAGCTGTGGACTAAAACCAGATTTAATAATAGCCTCCCTGTGCCATTGTAACTGCCCCCCTCCATGTGCCGTTATAACTACCCCAAACCAATGCGACTCCATTTTGATTTCCTTCCTGGATATACGGCAGATAAAAATAAATAGAAACTAAATCACTGTCATCCCATCAACTGCAAGCAGAGAAGTTATCCGTGTGGCCACCATCAACCTGCGATTGGTATATGTGGCCTGAACTTTTTGAAAGATAAGTGGATCTCACACCAAGGATTTGAAAGAGAAAAACTTCTGAAAACTTTCTCATGGTTTTTATTGAAACCCAGGCTTCCAAGAATAGATTAACCAGACTACGCACCCACCCATTTTTCTAGTTCTAATAGTCGAAATGTAGACTTCTCAAAGGAAAGTCGAATCCACACTTCCCAGTGAACGTTGGCAATATTCTTTCATGGATAGTAGACAAATACTTTAAAAAAATGACCTGAGAGTGGGAGGGAGAATAGGAGAAGGTAGGAAAGAAAGGGCCTTTCATTTTTCTTAAGCAGGAAATGTTAAAATAAATTGTTGACCTGCCCACTCTCTTCTCATTAAGCAACTAAGTATTTAATGACTTTTATGGTAAATACTCAAAACAGGGAGGTGGTAATAGAAGGATGTCTTAGAAGCAGAGGATAACCCTCCTTCATCCAAAAGGATTTAGAAGAGCATTTGAAGAGTGATTGCTAAAGGCTATGGTTTTCTTTCATGTGCACATTAATTCAATGTCCTTTTTACTCAGTGGGGCATAAACATACATCATTTAAATTAACATAAAAAGTCAGAAATGGGACCTCCATTAACATATCCACAGGGGAGGAATGTGCAGGATAGTCCCACGTGGCTTCTAGAAGATGCAGCTTCTCAGGGCCTGGGCTGCCAGCCACCCCTCCTGCTGGCCTCCTCCTGTTCTCTGCCTGTCCCTGTCCAGTTCCCGAGGGTCTTTCCCAGCAAGTCCTCTCATCTCAGCTCTCTCCCACACAAGTCTCAACAGGTCTGAGTTATTATGTAACTGCTATTGACTTACTGCATGACCCTCTGGGGCAGGACATGATGTGTGTCTTTAGTTTGGGGCTTGTTTGAAAACTGGCTTCATGGCTAGATGTCCAGTAGAGCTGTCATCTACTTATTTTTTCATCAAGAAGATGGAGATCTGGGGAGGCAGGGCAGACCCTCACACTTTTGATGGCTGGGGTGGTTGCTGCTCCAGATTATAGACACACCCCTCATATGAATCCAGATGATTCTCCCAGCTGCTCAGCCTTCCAGAAGCATCCCTGCAGTCAGTCCCCAGTCCAGGGGCACTGTGAGAGCACAGGGCATCCTTCTCCCTCCCTTACAGTGGAAAACCCCAAGTCCTGACTCCTGTCTCCCTTTCTCAGTCTCAAGGATGCTCATTCCCCACCCCCAGGATTCATCCAGGTATGCTGAAACTCCTGAGACCCAGTTTTCTCTGAAATTAAACAGTTTATTGAGCCATTGCAGATGCTAGTCAGAAAAAAAAAATCTACCAGGCCCTGTGTGCCTTTTCTCCTGTGAATCTGGTTACTGTCAGTTAATGTCAATGAACCTGCAGAGGGCGGAGGAGATGTTCTCACTAACCCTTCCCTTGAAAAAGGGACAAGACTTAGGGATGAGGAAAGAGGGGAAGAGAAGATGAAGCAGGAACCAATGTTTTTATTAAGCAGCTGGAGGAGACTAAGGAAGATGTTTTGCATCTTCTCATCAGTTTTGGGCCTGGTACCTTAGACACAGCAAAGCAAGATCAAATTGGGTGGGAAAGCTCTGTCGTAGTCTTATGTGGCCTTTTATACAGTTATCTTGGAGAGATTGAAGGCTATAAAAACCTGCATGTGGAACACACAATTTGCCAGTCCCTCTCTCAAAAGAGCAAGCTTGAGTAGGTTAAATTAAATTTCCTTTAAAACTCAATCAGATTTTTCATCTGTTCTTCTGAAGGCAAACTCAGGAGATTACCTGGGCCAGGCGTGGTGGCACACGCTTGTAATCCCAGTACTTGGGAGGCTGAGACAGGAGGATCACAGGTTCAAAGACAGTTTCAGCAATGTAACAAGACTCTAGCAATCTAGCGAGCCCCTGTTTCAAAGCAAAAAATAAAATCAGATGGGGGGATATAGCTTGGAGGTGGAATACCCTTGGGTTCAATCCC
>PVJS01021412.1:0-30000 GCA_004027185.1 Glis glis
CCCTATTTTTTTATACTTTATTTTGAAACCGGGTCTCACAAAGTTGCGGAGGGCCTCACTAAGTAGAGAGAGAGAGAGACAGAGAGACAGAGACAGAGAGCTGAGGCTGGCCGCGAACCCAGATCCTCCGGTCTCCGCCTCCCAAGTACTGGGATTACAAGCCTGTGCCACCACGCCCGGCTGTGCTAATAAACTTTTGAGAATTCCTAATTACCAAGAACATTAGTTCTTAGTGCATTTGGGGAATTCGTATCTGAATAAAGTATGAGGGAATTCCCCAAACACACCAAAACAATGAAAAATGAATCGGTTATTATGACTGATGCTTTTAACACCATTGAAGACAGAAAGCAAATCCAGGATGTTGAAATCAATGGCATCTTGTTATATCAAGAAAGCGCCAGCATCAAAACTCCAAAAATAGGGTCAGCTGCTTGGAAGAAAATCCTCCTTTCAGTAATGGAGCATGCCTTTAAGATTTGACACGTCACCAACACTTTTGGTGGCGCAGAAGATAATACTGTATGGACAACCCCAGCCATTAAGAACTGATACAATAAGTGATTCACAAAACTTGAGTTCTGATGACTACGGAGTCTAAGGCAGGAGGATCGAAAGTTCGAGGACAGTTCGGCAATTTAGGGAGACCCTATCTCAAAATAAAAAGGGCTGGGAATGTACCCAGTACCTCCAAACAAATAAATAAAGTGAAGCTCTGAGTGTGGAGAACATTTTGGAATACCTTAATCAGTTTTACTTATATTTCCCTTTTAATGAATGCACAAAATTGATACACAAATCTGTACCAAAATAAAGAGCAGCAGGCATGGTGGCCCACATTATAATCCCAGTGCCCAGGAGGCTGAGACAGGAGCATCCCAGGTCAGTGCATGGGAACTTAGTACAACCCCATTTCAAAATGAAATAAAACAGGGCTGTGCAGGGGAGGGGATAGCTCAGAGGAAGACCGCCCCTGAGTTCAATCCCCAAACCACACACGAAGAAGAAGAAGAAGAAGAAGAAGAAGAAGAAGAAGAAGAAGAAGGAGGAGAAGGAGGAGAAGGAGGAGAAGGAGGAGAAGGAGGAGAAGGAGGAGAAGGAGGAGAAGGAGGAGAAGGAGGAGAAGGAGGAGAAGGAGGAGAAGGAGGAGAAGGAGAAGAAGGAGAAGAAGGAGAAGAAGGAGAAGAAGGAGAAGAAGGAGAAGAAGGAGAAGAAGGAGAAGAAGAAGAAGAAGAAGAAGAAGAAGAAGAAGAAGAAGAAGAAGAACAACAACAACAACAACAACAACAACAACTGAAAGAGTGCTTTTACAGGTGTGAAATTACAATAATAAATTATAAGAAATCATTGTGTTGTGGTTTAAGTGGGCAGAATTTTTCTTCCAACATGATACTGCCTAAAAATAGAGGTCCTTTTGCATCAGATTAGCAGCCCATCCAAATCAGATTTCTGTGTAGGGGTAATGGGTACATTTTGTGGAAGAGCAATTAAAAGGTTAAACTGAAAAGTTGTAATTTCCCGATCCTTTTTTAAACATTATACATCTAAACACATTTACTCGGCAAGCACTGAACCCTAGAGGTCAGGATTCGGTTTGTAAGCACCCCATTTCCTCCCAGACATACTGTCTAGGGAGAAAACAAATCTTATGTATGTTCTTTCTTCTTTAAGAAACAATAAAAACTGCTCTTTTCTTTCTTTTTTTTTCTGCTACTGGCAACTAAAACCAGAAGTTCTCTACCACTGAACCACACTCTCAGCCCTTTTTATTTTTTATTTCGAAACAGTGTCAAGTTAACTTGTTAACTTGCTATCCTCCTGCCTCCCTATCCAAAGTAACTGGGATTACAGGCATGCACCACCACACCCCACAATACTGCTCTTTTATGTGCCGAAATATTTCCAGTAATGCCTATCTTTTGTAAGTCATTTAACCTAACATTAGGCTAATGTCTTAAGGGGGGGGGAAGCTGTAGGGAAAACCTAAATCTCACTGCTGAGGCATAAAACAATTTTGATTCCTCAACTTGGGATTTTTGTCATTTCTGCCCCCAAACTCTATTGCTGTATACTTTATTCTACATATTCAAAGTTAGGTAAGGTCATTATAAAGCTTTTACCCATTAGCCTGGCATTTCATCTCTATGAAGAGCATATGCCACCAAGCACAGTGGCACACACCTGTAGTCCCTGCTCCTCGGATAGTGCAGGCAGGAGGATGGCCAGTCAGGGCAAATCAGAGAGAACATGTATCAGAATAAAAAATAAAACAGTCTGGGATGTTGCACAGTGGTACAGTGGGTGCCTAGCATGAGAAAAGCCCTGCGCTTTATCCCCACCGCCAAGAAGGGAGGCAGTATTTCTGTATAACTGGAGATGTGAGCAAAGGAGTAGCAAGGCAGCGGACAAGTGGAAGATCATGAGACCATCTCTCTCCCCATCAACATAAAATTATGCACAGTGAAATTTTAACTTCTCTGCTATAATCTATCCATCCTGTTCTTCTTCAATCTAGTCTTTTCTGCTTTTACATTTCCTGAATATAACCGCAATACACCTTCTTCAAACAAAGACATAGTTGGAGCATTTGTTTCCAATAATTCTTCACCAAATTCTAACTATATTCAGTTCCTTTCCCCGTTCTTCATTCTCTGCTCACCTCTTTTGTTTCTATTCACCCATTTTTTAAAATTTTCATTGCACATTTCTTGCTAGCAGAAACACAGTCTATAGCCCTCCAAATATAGTGCTTTTAACTTCTGGGGATAAACCAGACTGAAAATGTTACTAACCCCAGACTTCTTCCTTTATTTAATTCAAAATCATCCAAAGCTATATTCACCAGAGTGTCAATTTCTTTTTTCTTTTTTTTTCTTCCTTCCTTTTTTTTCATTTTATCTTATTTTGAATTATGATCTTGGTGAAAGATAGAAAGGGAAATATAGAAAGTGTATGAATGTATCACTTTGAATCTCACTATGATGTATTATTACAACCCACCAACAGAAGTATAAAAGAAAGGTTTGCAGATTCCACCAGCTTTTTGGGGCCCCACGCAATAACACACCATAGGAATAGCATCAGTCGGTCCTAGAATATCCTCTCGTGTTTTTGTTGTTGTTTTTACAATAACCAAGTTAAGAGCACTCACACTGGCAACCAGAACACAACTTGAGATTTGCCTTGTTTTGTCTGCACTTCCCCTTATTTATAACAGGAATACCCCTTATTCAGTAGCACATGGACAGGACACCCTGATCATAGGGCCCAAAGGCACACTCCTGTAAACACAGCTACTCCAGAGGCTAAGGCAGGAGGATCGATCCAAATTAAAGGCCAAACTGGGCAATGTAGCAAAACCCTGTCTCAAAGAATAAGGACTGGGGATGTAACTCAGTGGTGGAGCCCCTGGGTTCAATTCCCAGAGGAGGGAGGGAGGGAGACAGGAAGGGAGGGAAACAAAGAAAAATACTCCATTCTCAAGGACACTATCCATTGTCCTACTGACTATGGGGCCAGGTGCCAGACAGCTGAGGATCCGCCCTATAGCCCAGAGGCTACCGAGACCATCCCAACCATCCCATCTTAAGTTTGCAACCCTTGCTTAACTAACTTCACCCAGCCATTCCCCAGAAGCCAGGGTAGAGATGGGCGCGGTGGTGCATGCCGGTCATCCCAGTACTTGGGAGGCTGAGACAGGAGGATAGAAGGTTCAAGGCCAGGATCACCAACTTAGTGAGGCTTTCAGCAACTTAGGGAACACTGTTTACTGTTTCCAAATAAAAAATAAAATAGGGCTGAGGGTGTAACTTGGAGGTAGAATGCCCCTGGGGGGCGGGGAGGAGGAGAAGCCGCCAGGGTAAAGGCCGCGCCCACGGATGCCCTCTCTCGCCCACAGATGCCCTCTCTCGCCAGCCCCTCTCACTTCCGCACTTCCCTGCCTGGCCCTGTGGGGTGCGGAGCCTCTTGTGTCTTGGGGACCCTGAGTCTAATAAAAAACCTCTGCCTTCTTAGCAATCCCTTTCTTCAATCTGTCGTCTCTATGCCCGCTCAAACCAAATCCGGGGTACAGTGTTGCACCGCTTGGCACAGGAGCAGGGTGGTTGGAACCAAAGATGAGGGATTCTTCCACTCCCCGGGCTTTGGAGCTGGCCCCGCGGACAGCGGGCACTGCTTGAGAGCTGCGCCGCCGGGGCCCGGTGCTGCTCGCCTGCTTCTACTGCGTGTCCTGTCGGGTATCGCCCTGCTTTCCCAACCTGCACCTGGGGAGCTGCAGGAGCTGAGTCCTCCCTGAGCTGCAGCATGGAGCACTGCATGGAGCTCTACTAGAGAACCCTTTATGGAATCGCGCACAGTCCCAGGCGCCAGCAGTGTCACCTGTAGTTAGGCACAGGATATGGTACCACCTGCAATGCACAAAGCGTTCCAAGAAAAGACTGGGGAGGGGGACAGCCCAGAGTTCCAAGATGAGAGGTCTGGGGCAAACTGTACCGCAAATGGTCCTGAGAGGAGGAAACTGGCAAACCATAACGAACCCGGTCCAAAACAGACAACGGTGAACCACACCGCAAAGATGAGAAGACTGGAGCAGACTACACCACTCATGGTCCTTGGCAAAGACGAGGGACAGAGGCTGCCCTAAAGAATTCCAGGACATAATCCCAGAACTTGGGAGCCGGAGACCGGAGGATCGGGAGTTCGCGGCCAGCCTCAGCTACTTAGTGAGGCCCTCCGCAACTTCGTGAGACCCGGTTTCAAAATAAAGTATACAAAAAAATAGGGCCGGGGGTGTAGCGGCAGAGGTAGAACGCCCCTGGGTTCAATCCCCGGTACCACACACACACAAAAAAAATAAAGGATAAAAAATAGGGCCGGGGGTGTGGCTCGGAGGTAGAACACCCTGGGTTCAATCCCCGGTACTACAAAAAGAAAAAAAAAAAGAATGCCAGGACAAGCCAGGCGTGGTGGCGCATGCTTGTAATCCCAGTACTTGGGAGGCTGAGACAGGGGAAACCGGGTTCACGGCCAGCCTCAGCTACTTAGTGAGACCCTGTTTCAAAATAAAGAATAAAAATAGGGCTGGGGGTGTAGCCGGGAGGTAGAATGCCCCTGGGTTCAATCCCTGGTACTGCAAAAAAAAAAAAAAGAAAGAAAGAAAGAAAGAAAGAAAGAAAGAAAGAAAGAAAGAACGAACGCCAGGACAGTCACTAGGATGATCTCAGTCCCCACTTAAAGTACATGCCTAGATGGGTGAGGTGGCACACATGCCTGTAATCCCAGTACTTGGGAGATTGAGACAGGAGGATCACAGGTCTCAGCAATTTAGTGAGACTCTCAGCAACCTAGTGAGACCCTGTTTCAAAACAAAAATAGGGCCGGGCATGGTGGTGCACGCTTGTAATTCCAGTACTTTGGGAGGCAGAGACCGGAGGATCCAGGTTCATGGCCTGCCTCAGCTCTCTCACTCTCTTTCCCTGTCTCTTTCCCTCTATTTCTCTCTCTCTCCTTAGTGAGGCCCTCCGCAGCAACTTCGTGAGACCGGGTTTCAAAATAAAGTATAAAAAATAGGGCCGGGGGTGTAGCGCGGAGGTAGAACGCCCCTGCATTCAATCCCCGGTACCGAAAAACAAAAACAAAAATAGGAAAGGGTGGAGTTGTTGCTCAGAGGTAGAATGTCCCTGGGTTCAATCCTGAGTACCACAAAAAAATAAATAAAATAAATAATGATAAAGTCCTTGCCTGAGACAGCTCAATGTGGCCAGGAAAGTTTACCATTTGTTGTAGTTAAATACTCCCTGACTGCCCCCCTTGTTAGAAGAGCTTTAACTAAAGTATAGTACTTGCAACTCAGAAACTTCTCTCTCAAGAACTGGGTAGCCACAGAGTTAATTGGCAAGAAGGGTAAGGTCATTTTTCCCGGTTTCTGTGGGATGATAGAACCCTAACTTAAATAACTGCACTAACAGACGCCGCTGGCCTAATCACATTGATAGTGATTTTGCATACTATTTCTCCCTCTTTCTGTTTTTCTGAGCATAGAAGTCATTTCAGCTGAAAACATTATGCAATGGATTTAATTAAATTACAAGCAACATGTTCACATTTGTTTCCTGCACAATACACCGCAGAGTCAAAAGTTCCTTGACTTGATAAGATTCAAATGAAAACATTTACAGCAATATCCCTAAAATTAGAATCAACTGTAGAACAACACAAAAGAGTTCTTATTCTATTACTATACTTAACAATACTGAAATTGTATGGTAATAGGTCAGATTCATTTTGCCACTGACTTAGTGAAACACATTACCTCTGGCACGTAGTGGCATGTGCCTGGAATCCCAGTACTTGGGAAACTGAGACAGGAGGATTGCAGGTTTGAGGACAGCTTCAGCAATGTAGCGAGACTCTCAGCAACCTAGAGAGACCCTGTTTCAAAAACACAAATAAAAAGGGCTAGGGATGTAGCTCAGAGGAAGAATGTCCCTGGGTTTAGTCCCCCATACCACCACCACAACAACAAAATCACCTATACTATACCGTATTTCAATCAGAATCAGAACTTTCAGACACATTGTCACTAATGTTGGGAAACATTCTTAGGCCTTGTTTCCTTGCAGTTCTAAGTGGTGGGAATGTTCTTTTATGCCCTGAGAAATATGGCGGATCTGTCCTTCTGGGTTAGCTACTGCAACTATCGATGGTTTGTCCGATTTTTTCAAGGGCTATTAGTGATGGTGATTTGTTTGTAGTGGTAATTGGACTCATTCAATGGCCTGAAAGACGCTGCTTCCTTCCTTACGAAATGTATATCAATTCCAAATAATTCATGACTACTGTAGAAAAAAAGTACTTGGGGGTTTCCGTGCCAACCATTGAATGGCAACTTTTATGCATTATGTAGCCATCCTCCATATCTGCAATGCATTCTAATAACAAGAAGGTAAAAAATTTCTTTGTAAATGATGTCCTTGAATTTCTACAGTTTGTCCTATGACTCAGTGTCCTAGTTCTGCAGATGTAGCAAATCCAAATTCTATTCCAGCAACTTGAGGACATGTCCCACCCGGAGTTAGACATTTATAAACCAACTATTATCAAGTACTTCAAGTGGTCGTGCACCTGCTACTCTGACAACTAAAACGGGTCCACTATGAAAAGGACAGCCAAGAAATCGTGCAAAGTGAAATTCCTCCCTGGTTGTATCCAAGCAGACTTTTTGTGTGCATGGTACTGAGGATTGAACCCTGGGGCACTCTACCTCTGAGCTACACCCTCGGCCCTATTTTTTATTATTTTTTATTTTGAAACAGGATCTCTCTAAATTATCATGCGCTGGCCTTGAAACTGTTTATCCTCCTGTCTCAACCTCCCAGTACTGGGATTATGCCCACACCACCATACCCAGCTCCTTTCTTAATTTATGTAATGGTTTTCTTACCACATACGGGTGGACATCATCTTCTTTAGAGAAACTGAAAAATTTGCAGATTCTGTAGTTTTTTTGAGCCCCAGGCAATGAGACACCATAGCTATAGTATCAGACAGTCCAAGAATATCCTCTCTTATTTTATAAAAACCAACTGAGAGCCAGACGTAGCGGCGCACGCTTGTAATCCCAGTACTCGAGAGGCTGACACAGGAGGATCGAAGGAAGGTTCAAGGACAGACTCAGCAAGTAGTGAAAGTCTCATCAACCTAGTGAGACCCTGTTTCAAACTAAAAATAAAATAGGGCTGGGAGTGTAGCTCAGAGGTAGAATGCCCCTGGGTTCAAACCCCAGTGCCAGAAATAAAAAATAAAAACCAACTGAGAACACTCACATTGGCAATCAAAATGCAACCTCAAGCAGATCTGCACATTCTTTCTGCAGTTCCCCTTGGTTTATAATGGAAATGCCCCAAACGAGAGGGCCTGATCACAGGGCAGGGTGGCACATACCTGTAAACCCTGCTCAGGAGGCTAGCGCAGGAGAATCAGAAGTTTGAAGCCAGCCTGGGCAACTTAGTGAAATCCTGTCTCAAAATAAAGAATTAAAAGGGCAGGGGATGTGTTAGAGTGCTCCTGCTTTCAATCCCAAGTACCCAAAGAAAGGAAAAGAGAAAGAGAGAAAGCGGGAGCAAGCAAGCCTGGGGCGTGGTGGCGCAAACTTATAATCCCAGTACTTGGGAGGCTGAGACAGGAGGATTGCAGGTTCAAGGCCAGCCTCAGCTACTTAGTGAGGCCCTCCACAACTTAATGAGACCCTGTTTCAAAAATAAAGAATAAAAAATAGGGCTGGGGATGTAGCTCGGAGGTAGAATGCCCCTGGGTTCAATCCCCAGTACCGCAAAAAATAAAAAAAGAAAGGAAAAGGAAGGGAGGAAGAGGGAAGAAGGAAGAGGACCATAACTATGGGAGGAAAACTGGAGAGAGAGAGTGTGTGAGAGAAAGAGAGAGAGAGACAGAGAGAGAGAGAGGGAGACAGCGAGCGAGAGAGACAGAGAGAAACAAAGAGAGACTGAGAGAGACAGAGAGAGAGAGACAGAGGAAGAGAGAGAAAAGAAACCCTGACTATGGGGAAAAAAAACTGGAAACTTTGGTTGTCCTTCGACTGCTGACTGAGACCACACAACCCTTCCATTCTTCACTCAGTGTCAGAGCAACTTCTATGACCGTATGCTGCTCTTAAAAAGTGCAAAGTTCTTAGGAGTGAGATCAGTAGAGTAATGGAACTGTGGGGACACAGGAGGAGAGGGAAAGGGGATGTAGGAGAGAGGAAACAGATTAAATAATGTTGTGTACATATATGAATGTATCACTGTGAATCCCACTGTTGTGTACAATTACAGCGCACAAATAAAAGTTAATTTTAAAAAGCGTGAAGCTTGTATACACTGTCTACGTCAATGGGTTTCTTGTAGCCAATGGCTGGAGATCCTGAGTCTAATAAAAACCTCTGCCTTCTTAGCAATCCCATTCTTCAATCTGTCGTCTCTATGCCCGCTCAAACCAAATCCGGGGTACAGTGTTGCACCGCTTGGCACAGGAGCAGGGTGGTTGGAACCAGAGATGAGGGATTCTTCCATTGCCCCGGCTTCGGAGCTGGCCCCGCAGACGTCAGCCACTGCTTGAGAGCTGCGCTGCCAGGGCCCCGTGCTGCTCACCCGCTTCTGCTCCTGCGTCCTCTCAGGTATCGCCCTGCTTTCCCAACCTGCACCTGGGGAGCTGCAGGAGCTGAGTCCTTGCTGCGCTTCAGCATGGAGCGCTGCACGGGGCTCTACTAGAGAACCCTTTACGGGATGGTGCACAGTCCCAGGCACCAGCAGTGTCACCTGTAGTTAGGCACAGGATATGGTACCACCTGCAATGCACAAAGCATTCCAAAAAAGATTGGGGAGGGGGACAGCCCAGAGTTCCAAGAGGAGAAGACTGGAACGAACCGTACTGCAAATGGGCTGAGAGGAGGAAACTGGCAAACCGTACCAAAAACGGTCCCAAGAGAAGATGACAGCAAACCATAACGAAAATGGTCCCAAAAAAAAGAGAGCCAGGAGATGCATGTCGGGTACTGTTCCAAGACAAGAAGATGGGGCAAGAAGGCCGTCCTGAAGAATACCAGAACGGGGAGGGCTCAGTGGCATGTGCCTATAATCCTTGTGCTTGGGAGGCTGCGAGAGGAGGATCTCAGTTTCAAGGCTAGCCTCAGCAATTTAGCGAGATTCTGTTTCAAAAATTTAAAAAAATTTTTTTGTGAGCCGGGTGTGGTGGCGCATGCTTGTAATCCCAGTACTTGGGAGGCTGAGACTAGAGGATCCGGGTTCGCGGCCAGCCTCAGCTACTTAGTGAGGCCCTCCGCAACTTCGTGAGACGCGATTTCAAAATAAAGTATAAGAAATGGGGCTGGGGGTGTAGCCCGGAGGTACAATGGCCCTGGGTTCAATCCCCAATACTGCAAAAAAAAATTATTCGTGAGCTGGGTGTGGTGGCACACGCTTGTAATCCTAGTACTTGGGAGGCTGAGACCTAAGGATCCGGGTTCGTGGCCAGCCTCAGCAACGTAGTGAGGCCCTCCGCAACTTAGTGAGACCCTGTTTCAAAATAAAGAATTAGCCGGGCGTGGTGGCGCACGCTTGTAATCCCAGTACTTGGGAGGTGGAGACCGGAGGATCCGGGTTCGCGGCCAGTCTCAGCTACTTAGTGAGGCCCTCTGCAACTTCGTGAGACCAAGTTTCAAAATAAAGTATAAAAATAGGGCCAGGGGTGTAGCTCGGAGGTAGAACGCCCCTGGGTTCAATCCCCAGTACCGCAAAAAAAAAAGAGAGAATTAAAAATAGGGCTGGGGTGTAGCTCAGAGGTAGAATGCCCCAATCCCCAGTACCACAAAATAAATTATTTGGATTTAACCCATGGGTGGTCTACCTCTGAGCTATACCCCCATCCCTATTTCATTTTTTTATTTGGAAAAGGGTCTCACTAAATTGCTGAGGCTGGCCTCGAACCTGCAGATCTGCCTGTTTCAGTCTCCCAAGTACTGGGATTACGGGCATGCGCCAGCACACCCAGCTCGAATTTTTTTTTTTTTTTTGCGGTACTGGGGATTGAACCCAGGCACACTCTACCTCAGAGCTACACCCCCAGTCCTATTTTTTTACTCTTTATTTTGAAACAGAGTCTCACTAATTTGCAGAGAGCCTCACTAAGTAGCTGAGGTTGTTCTTGAACCTGCAATCCTCCTATCTCAGCCTCCCAATTACTGGGATTACAGGCATGCACCACCACACCTGGCTGAAATAAAGAAAATTTTTAAAGGGCTGGGGGTGTAGCTCAGAGGTAGAATGCCCCTGGGTTCAATCGCTAGTACAAAAAAAAGTATGCCAGGACTGTCACTCACATGATCTCAGCCCTAGCTGCTCTCTGGCTTCTGCTTGCATTTCCCGTTGGGTATCGTAGGGTATCGCCCTGCTTTCCCAACCTGCACCTGGGGAGCTGCAGGAGCTGAGTCCTCCCTGAGCTGCAGCATGGAGCGCTGCACGGGGCTCTACTAGAGAACCCTTTACAGGATCGCGCACAGTCCCAGGCACCAGCAGTGTCACCTGTAGTTAGGCACAGGATATGGTACCACCTGCAATGCCACAAAGCATTTCAAGAAAAGACTGGGGAGGGGGACAGTCCAGAGTTCCAAGAGGAGAGGACTGGGACGAATCATACTGCAAATGGGCTGAGAGGAGGAAACTGGCAAACCGTTCCAAAAACGGTCCCAAGAGAAGATGACAGCAAACCATAACGAAAATGGTCCCAAAAAAAGGAGAGCCAGGAGATGCATGTCGGGTACTGTTCCAAGACAAGAAGATGAGGCAAGAAGGCCGTCCTGAAGAATACCAGAACGGGGCGGGCTCAGTGGCATGTGCCTATAATCCTTGTGCTTGGGAGGCTGCGAGAGGAGGATCTCAGTTTCAAGGCTAACCTCAGCAATTTAGCGAGATTCTGTTTCAAAAATTTTAAAAAAATTATTTGTGAGACGGGTATGGTGGCGCATGCTTGTAATCCCAGTACTTGGGAGGCTGAGACTAGAGGATCCCGGTTCGTGGCCAGCCTCAGCTACTTAGTGAGGCCCTCCGCAACTTCGTGAGACGCGGTTTCAAAATAAAGTATAAGAAATGGGGCTGGGGGTGTAGCCCGGAGGTATAATGGCCCTGGGTTCAATCCCCAATACTGCAAAAAAAAATTATTCGTGAGCTGGGTGTGGTGGCACACGCTTGTAATCCTAGTACTTGGGAGGCTGAGACCTAAGGATCCGGGTTCGAGGCCAGCCTCAGCAACGTAGTGAGGCCCTCCGCAACTTAGTGAGACCCTGTTTCAAAATAAAGAATTAGCCGGGCGTGGTGGCGCACGCTTGTAATCCCAGTACTTGGGAGGTGGAGACCGGAGGATCTGAGGTTGTTGTTGAACCTGCAAACCTCCTATCTCAATCTCAGCCTCATAATTACTGGGATTACAGGCTTGTGCCACCATACCTGGCTGAAATAAATAAAAATTTTAAAGGGCTGGGGGTGTAGTTCAGGGGTAGAATGCCCCTGGGTTCAATCGCTAGTACAAAAAAAAAGTATGCCAGGACTGTCACTCACATGATCTCAGCCCTAGCTGCTCTCTGGCTTCTGCTTGCATTTCCTGTTGGGTATCACCCTGCTTTCCCAACCTGCACCTGGGGAGCTGCAGGAGCTGAATCCTCGCTGAGCTGCAGCATGGAGCCCTGCGCGGAGCTCTACTAGAGAACCCTTTACGGGATCGCGCACAGTCCCAGGCACCAGCAGTGTCACCTGTAGTTAGGCACGGGTACGGTACCACCTGCAATGCACAAAGCGTTCCAAGAAAAGACTGGGCAGTGGGATAGCCCAGAGTTCCAAGAGGAGAGGACTGGGACAAACCATACTGCAAATGGTCCTGAGAGGAGGAAACTGGCAAATCGTACCAAAAACGGTCCCAAGAGAAGATGACGGCAAACCATAACGAAAATGGTCCCGAGACAAGGAGACAGATGAACTATACCAATAAAGATCCTGCGAGGTAAAGACTAGGATGTACAACAAACAGTCCCAAGACAAGAAGAATGCCCTGGAGAGCGTCATGACTGTCACTAGTATTACCTCAGCCCCCCTTAAAGTACCTGCGTGAAAAAGCTAAATACCACCGGGAAAGCTTACAATTTGTTACATCAAGAACACATGATGATAGGTTCCTGACCCCCTTGTTAGAGCCCTCTTGACTCCGTTCTGTTTCATATTCCTTTTAAAACCCCAAAATTGCCGGGCGTGGTGGCGCACGCTTGTAATCCCAGTACTTGGGAGGCTGAGACTGGAGGATCTGGGTTTGTGGCCAGCCTCAGCTACTTAGTGTGGCCCTCCGCAACTTCGTGAGACCTGGTTTCAAAATACAGTGTAAAAAATAGGGCTGGGGGTGTAGCGCGGAGGTAGAACGCCCCTGGGTTCCATCCCCGGTACCGCAAAAAAAAAAAATAAAATAAAACCCCAAAATCACCTCTGCCTCATCATAGTAGAGTGCAGCTCTTTCCCCTAGTATCTGTACTTCCTGGTCAAAATCATTTTCACCCCTCGAACTAATGGCCCGCTTGGTTTATCATTGTCAATTATATGGTGCAACTGGAGTCCGAATCTCATCGGACTAGGGGATGTGACAATTGGGTCCTCCCAGCGCCACCAGGCTCATTTGGGCGTCTAGTGGTGAGTTCCTCGCTCGTTCCTCACTCGGGTATTCAGTGGTGAATCCCCTCGCTTGGGTATCCAGTGGTGGGTCTGACTCCCAGTCCTGAGCTCTGACATCACTGAAATGTGGTGAAGAATGTTTTGATTCTTAGTGTTCTGCGTATCCTCTTTGAGGCTGGGTTTGAGTGCCAGGCTTCTCTTGAAATATACCTCCTGGGATAAACTGCTCCCTGGGGCTCCTGGAATTGAGTGGGGATTGTTCCCTTATTCCTGAGCTGGAGTTAACTTTTATCTTTTTCTTTCTTTTGTTTGTTCTTTTTTCGTCCCCACCCCGCCCCAAGTACTAGGGTTTGAGAGCCCCATGCATGCGAGGCAAGTATTCTACCTCTGAGCCACATTCCCCAGCCTTTTTATTTTATTTGGAGACAGGGTTTGCTAAATTGCTGAGGCTGGCCTCGGACTTTCTATCCTCTGGCCTCCGCCTCCTGAGTTGCTGGGATTGCAGGGGTGCCACCACTCCTAGCCTGGATTTTTTTTTTTCCTGGCTCCTTAGGAGGCCTATCTGTTCTCTCTCTCTCTCTCTCTCTCTCTCTCTCTCTCTCTCTCTTTTTTTTTTGTGGTACCGGGGATTGAACCCAGGGGCGTTCTACCTCCGCGCTACACCCCTGGCCCTATTTTTTATACTTTATTTTGAAACCGGGTCTCACGAAGTTGCAGAGGGCCTCACTAAGTAGCTGAGGCTGGCCGTGAACTCGGATCCTCTGGTCTCCGCCTCCCAAATCAAACGGAGGCATCCCTCAGATCTATCCCAACAAAATTGGGCCCCCACCAAAAGGTGAATAAGTTTGATATAGGTCAGGCAATCTTGAAAAGTTTGCCCCAGAACAATAGAACGACTCTAAATTGTTTGGTAAATTTGTCTTTCCCTTTCCTCTCAGGGTCAGGAGAGTGCTTGGAGATGACATGGTCATCATTCGAAGACCATGGTTTAATGTTACCTTTCTGCTGTAGATTGGGAATAGGTGCCACTGTACCTGGGCTCATCTGTAGGATGAGCTGCCCAGTGGTGGTAAATCCTGTAGTTACAGGAGGTTGACGCGCTAGTGGTTTTGTTGGTGGAGGACATTCTGGGAAGAGGAGGATGGGAGATCTGGGAGTGTAATATGGGGTTTCTGAGGGGTTTACTGGGTCAGAAAAATGTTTCTAAAGATATTGCTTAAAAGCCTCAACAGAACCGGGGATGGTGGCACAGGCCAGTAGTCCCAGTACTTGGGAGGATGAGACAGGAGGATCACAGATTCGAGGACAACCTCAGCATCAGAGGGAGACTCTCAGCAACCTAGTGAGACCCTGTTTCCAAACAAAAAATAAAGGGGGTTAGGGGGATAGCTTGGCAGTAGAATGCCCCTGGGTTTGATCCCCAGTAACACACACACACACACACACACACACACACACACACACACACATACACACACAGCCTTTATGGTTGGAATGAAGTTTGAATTAATAAACCGTTTTTAGACTTCGTTTTATCAGATAAAATAAGAAGACCCCTGTGTATCTGAAATTTTTGTTCCTTTTTGTCCTGAGTCTCCCCTTTGATGGATTTATTTGTAATTCAAAGTTTTGCCGGGGAGAAAGAAAACGAACAGTATTAGGACCATAGTGGTGAAGCATATGTCTGCAGGGATTTGAGGAGAAAGAGGTTTTGTGTGTGTGTGTGTGTGTGTGTGTGTGTGTGTGTGTGTTACTGGGAACTGAACCCAGAGGCATGCTACCTCCGAGCTACACCCCCAGACCAGTTTTATTTCTTTGGAAACAGGGTCTCACTAG
Source organism: Glis glis (assembly GCA_004027185.1). Taxonomy (NCBI): domain Eukaryota; kingdom Metazoa; phylum Chordata; class Mammalia; order Rodentia; family Gliridae; genus Glis; species Glis glis. The sequence continues at coordinate 15,039 of PVJS01021412.1, forward strand.
GTTTCTGAGAGCCTCACTAAAATTGCTGAGGCTATCCTAGAAACTGTAATCCTCTTGCCTCAGCCTCCCAAGTACTGGGATTACAAGTGTGCACCACCACGGGGCAGCTCATCCTACAGATGAGCCCAGGTACAGTGGCACCTATTCCCAATCTACAGCAGAAAGGTAACATTAAACCATGGTCTTCGAATGATGACCATGTCATCTCCAAGCACTCTCCTGACCCTGAGAGGAAAGGGAAAGACAAATTTACCAAACAATTTAGAGTCGTTCTATTGTTCTGGGGCAAACTTTTCAAGACTGCCTGACCTATATCAAACTTATTCACCTTTTGGCAGGGGCCCAGTTTTGTTGGGATAGATCTGAGGGATGCCTCCGTTTGATTTGGAAAAGCGCAATATACCACCATTCCTGAGCACCTTCAAGGGTCTCAGATTGTCCCTGATTCCTATCAAAAACAGGGAAGCTGGCTGGGCATGGTGGCGTACGCTTGTAATCCCAGTACTTCCTACTTCAGAAGCGGAGACCCGGAGATCCGGGTTTGTGGCCAGCCTCAGCTACTTAATGAGGCCTCCGCAACTTCGTAAGACCCGGTTTCAAAATAAAGTATAAAAAATAGGGCCGGGGATGTAGCTCGGTGGTAGAAAGCCCCTGGGTTCAATTCCCAGTACCGCAAAAAAAAAAAAAAAAAAAAAAAAAAACAGGGAAGCCGAGCTCAGTGGCACATGCCTGTAATCCCAGTACCGGGGACAGGAGGATCACGCGTTCAAGGCCAGCCTCAGTAAGTTAATGAGAACCTGTTTCAAAATAAAAAATAGATAGGGCTGAGGGTTACAGCTCAGAGGTAGAATGCCCCTGGGTTCAATTCCCAATACCAAAAAGAAAGAAATAAAAAAAAAGAATGAATGAAAGTTCAGGGAAATAAGAAAAAAAACTACTGGAAAGCACCCCTCAGATCCATCCCAATAAAACCTATTGGTCACGTATTCAAAACTATGAATAACAAAAGCATGAAACTATGGCTTCCCCTCTCCATCAATCAAAGCCAACAGGGGAAGAGCATTCAGGGTGGGAACTGATTTCTCAGACAACCTCTGCTCTGGTCATGATTTTTGTAAATGGTCTCAAGCCACAGCTCCTCTCTCTCCTCTCTCTCTCTCTCTCTCTCTCTCTCTCTCTCTCTCACACACACACACACACACACACACACACTAATATATAAGGCTACTATATATATATATATATATATATATATATATATATATATGTCTTTTGCAGCACTGAGGATTGAACCCAGGGGCATCTACCTCCGAGTTACACCCCCAGCCCTATTTTTTTATTCTTTATTTTGAAACAGGGTCTCACTAAATTGCGGAGGGCTCACTAAATAGCTGAGGCTGGCCACAAACCTGGATCCTCCGGTCTCAGCCTCCCAAGTACTGGGATTACAAACATGCACCACCACACACGGCTCCACACACAATAATATTAACTGACAAAAAATGCAGACATGCTAAACATTAACCCAACATCATAAAGATAGTATTTCCAAAAAATTAGAAAATATATAAGACAGGTTTATGGCACTAGAATTAAAATAATGAGAAAAACCTGAAAATGTGTCTCACGGCAAGATTCAAAATCATGAGCTCCTGTTGATTGGGATGCTACTCAATATTTTAAAGAAAAATGACACAGGGTCCAAAATCATTCAGCCCACAAGAGGAAGAACATGAGGTCCCTTCTCATTAGAAAAGTCATCAACTCCCTCCAGGGAAGTAAATTAATAAGGCCCCCCAACTGCCTCTAGAGTGGAAAGGAGGAATAACCCTACAATTAGAGCAGACCACGTGGCATGGCATGTCCTATTGATACAGATACCAGGGTAACACCTTCTACCATTAACTAACTCCACCTTGTTTCCAAGTTTACCGCCGGGAGTGAGTTTTAATCATTTGCATCTCAATGTGCCACTTTCCAATCTTCTTAACATCTCTATGGGACCTCTTAAGCTCCAAAAGGCTTCCTTCTCAGTTCTACCAAGGCTGTAAAGCTGTTCGCTAAGGATCTTCTCTTGAATTGGGATATCAAAATTCATTTTGTGAGGCTCACAGATTCAAGTTCGACCTCAGCAATTTAGGGAGACCATCAGAAATTTAGCAAGACCCTATTTCAAAATGAAAAAGTAAACCGGGCGTGGTGGTGCACGCTTGTAATCCCAGTACTTGGGAGGCTGAGACAGGAGGATCGCAGGTTTGCGGCCAGCCTCAGCTACTTAGTGAGACCCTGTTCCAAAATAAAGAATAAAAATAGGACTGGGGGTGTAGCTTGGAGGTAGAATGCCCCTGGGTTCAATACCCGTAACACAAGAAATAAATTAATTAAAAATAGGTCTGGGGTATAGCTTGAAGGTACAACTCCCCTGGGTTCGATCCCCAGTACCAAAAAAAAAAAGAAATTAATTTTACCCATAGTAGTTTCCTCTTCGATTCCTCCCCATAACAACCCGGAGCCCCACCCCAGTGGCTTTGCCTTGATTTCCCTGAGTTTCCTCTTCAAACTAGTGCTCATTCCACTAAGGAATTAAATAAACTGTTAAATAAAAGTCCTCCTCTGTGGGCAACAAACACCACAGATATTGGATGTATATGAGATGCAGAGCTCTGTAAGGTGGAAGCAGATGTTTCCAGGCACTCCCAAGCTGTGGGCTCAGTGGAAGAGCCCAACCTTGCAGGAAGAGGACCACTCTCAGGTCACAGGACTACAACTAGCTGCACTCCCCTGCTAGAACTCCCAAAAAACTCCCAAGGGGTCCCTGCTGTCACCCCCAACACAAATACCCTTGGACATTCTGATTACTCCCTCACTTTTCCTTGTAGCCAGGCAGCCCACTCCAGAAAGGATCACAGTGCTCCAAAAAAGGGTCTCAGCCCTCCAAAGCCTACCGGCAGGCACCCAGCACACACTGCCCTCGCTGCATTTGCCCCCACTGCATATGCCCCCAAGGAAGAACTGCTCAGAGGAGGGGCAGTGGTGAAGAACCCTGAGAGAAAAGAAAGAAAATCGGGGAGGTTCTCACCTAAATCTACTTCTACAAACATCGGAATTAAATAAAAAAGGGCAGCGGGAAGAAATTAATCTTCAAAGAAGTGCAAGCAAAAGGAAAAAGGGGCCCGGAGCAGTGGCGCACACACCTGTATCCCAGAAACTCTGGAGGCTGATGTAGAAGAATCGCAAGTTCAAGGCTAACCTCAGTAATCTAGCAAGACGTTGCTAAATTTTAAAATAAAATTGCTATTTTTTTAAAAAAGAGCCAAGTATGGCGGTGCATGCCTGTAATTCCAGAACTTAGGAGGCTGAGACAGGAGGATCGCAGGTTGGAGACCAGCCTTGGAAACTGTGTGAGGCCCTCAGCAACTTGGTAAGAACCTATTTCAAAATAAAAAATAAAATAAAGCTAGTGGTGTAGAAACAGGTAGAATGCCCCTGCGTTCAATCCCTAGTACCACCAAAAACAAACAAACAAAAATTTTAAAGGGGTCTGGGGCGAGGTGCGGTGGTGCATGCTTGTAATCCTAGTACTTGAGAGGCTAAGACAGGAGGATCGCAGGTTCCAGGACAGCCTCAGCAAGTAGTGAGACTCTCATCAACCTAGAGAGACCCTGTTTCAAAATAAAAATAAAATAGGGCTGAGGGCATAGCTTGGGTTCAAACCCCAGTACCAAAAAAAGGGGGGTAGAGTCTGGGGAGATAGCTCAGTGCTAAAGTGCCCCTGGATTCAATCTCTAGTACTGACAGGGGATCAGGAAAGAGGAGCAAAGAAAGAACAGGCTGAAATAGCTAACCAAGAAATTAGAGTCTTATCTGTAGAAAACAGAGAAACTAAGAACGAGGGGAGTCCAGCCTCAGATGAAGTAGAACTGAGATTAATACCATATAAACTGTTTTATCAGTGGTCCCTTTCCCTTCTGGTAGAATCCAGAGGAATATTTTTATCAATTGTAAACTGGGCATGGTGACACAAGCCTGTAATCCGAGTACTTAGAAAGCAGAGACAGGAGGATCTCATGTTTGGGTCCAGCCTGGACAACTTAGGGAGACCCTGTTTCAAAATAAAAAATAAAATAGGGCTGGGGGTGTAGCTCAGAGGTAGAACACTGCTAGGTTCAATCCCCAGTACCACAAAAAAAGTAAAGAAAAGAAAGAGAGAGAGAGAGAGAGAGAGAGAGAGAGAGAAGGAAGAAGAGGAAAAGAAAAAAGATACACAAGTAATTCTGTAAACTTTTTTTTTGCGGTACGGGGATTGAACCCAGAGGCGTTGTACCTTCACACTACACCCCCGGCCCTATTTTTTATACTTTATATTGAAACAGGGTCTCACGAAGTTGCGGAGGGACTCACTAGGTAGAAAGAGAGAGAGAGAGAGAGAGAGAGAGAGAGAGCTGAGGCTGGCCGCTAACCTGGATCCTCCAGTCTCCGCCTCCCAAAGTAGTGGGATTACAAGCGTGCGCCACCACGCCTGGCTTCTGTTAACATTTTTAAGATAGAGGGAATACCACCTCATTTCATTTTTCAAATGTAAATAATTTGCGCGTGTGCGTGTGCGTGCGTGCGTGTGTGTGTGTGTGTGTGTGTTGGCAGTACCAGGAACAGAAACCAAGACCTTACTCGTGCTAGGCAAGCGTTCTATCACTGAGTTACATCCCCAAAGCTTTTTTAAAATTTTATTTTGAGACAGGGTTTCAGTAAATTTCCCAGACTGGCCTTGAATTTGTGATCCTCCTGCCTCCACCTCCAAGTTGCTGAGATTACAAACCACCATGCCCAGCAAATCCTTTTTTTTTTTTTTTTTTTTTTTTGCGGTAAGGGGGATTGAACCCAGGGGTGTTCTACCTCCGCGCTACACCCCCGGCCCTATTTTTTATACTTTATTTTGAAACTGGTCTCACGAAGTTGCGGAGGGCCTCACTAAGGAGAGAGAGAGAGAGAGACAGGGAGAGAGAGCTGAGGCTGGCCCGGAACCCGGATCCTCCGGTCTCCGCCTCCCAAAATACTGGAATTACAAGTGTGCGCCACCATGCACGGCCAAATCCTTTTTTTTTAAAGCAAAATCTTTTTGTTGTTGTTGTTTTATGCAACCGAAAATAGTGGGATATTAAGTTATGGGAGGGTTTGAATGCCTTGGGGGTCCGCTTATCATTCCACGGGGAGGGGGTACTGGTGGTGGTAGTTTTTATATCCTATAATATTAAGTTGTAGGGAATTTCTTTTTCCTCTTTCTTTTCTTTTCCGTTCTTTTTCCCCTCCCCCCCCAGCACTGGGGATTGCACTCACGCTCATTCTACCTTTGAACTACACCCCAGCCCTATTTTATTTTTTTTTTATTTTGAAACAGGATCTCGCAAAGTTACCGCACAGTGGCCTCAAACCCACGATCCTCCTGTCTCAGCCTCTGAAGGACTACAATTACAGGCATGCGCCACCGCGTGCGGCTGAATTCCTAAATTTTATGTTGCTGCAGCATTCGTTTTCAATGTAAGTTAGTCACACCAAACACAGGGGACTTAGCATAGACACAATTTTTAGTTTTCAATTTTCTCCCCGTTCCTAAAGGCACCCTCATATGTCCACCTCCTGGACACCGCGTCCCTATGGGACACTGGATAAGACCTACTTGACTCGCCATCTGACTCCTCCACCCAGCCTAGACTGTGCCACGGCGACCACCTGTCAGGCACCGGTGCCTCCAGAGAACTCGCACCTGCCTGCTAAAGCCACCAATTAGACCTTCCCAGGGAAAGCTGCTCGGGTAATGCCCGGGACCCAACAACCCATGGGTCCCTCAGGCTCCTTGCTCCCCACCTGCCGGTAGAGCACGTGTGTTCTAGGGGCTCCCCCTCCCACTGGCTCTGCGGGGCTTGCCCCTCTTGTCTCTGGGATCTGCAATTCCTACAATGCTTCTGTTATTTCACGTGCTTTGCTGTGCCACCTCTGCTGGTGTCCACTGTCTCTGCGGACCCACACACCTGAGCCAACTCTCCTCCGGTCAGGGTGCTCAAACTGGACAAAAGACAGACAAAAGCCACGTGGAAGTCTGCCAGGACAGACGGACCCAAGCTTGGATGGTCAGCTTAAGAATTTCCACTTTAGGGTGGTAGGAAAGTCAGACCCATTTAGTAGAAACCGTGTTTTGTATTTTGAACTTAAGTCTGTTCCCAGGCTGGCGACGCCAGTCATCTGTTGCCGCAGTGCTGGGCAGGGCATCGAGCCGCAGCTCTGAGTCAGCCGGGATCACGAGGGAAGCAGCAGATCCTCCACAGCGCTGCGTTGCTAAGATACAATGTTTGGAAGAAAGGTGCATTAAGTGCATGTTGAACTTACAGCATTTTCAGCTTATGAGGCGTTCCTGGGACATACCCCTTCATAAATCTAGGGATATCTGTATAATCAAATTTCCTCTGTGAAGGACACCTGGACACAAATCAGACACTTAGACATTAGGCCAGGATAAAGAAGTATCCCACGGAAGGCACGCTGTGACCACCTTCCCAGAGACCCTTCGGGGCAGGGTTAGATTTTATTGCCGCTCTTTCTCAGAACCAAATTAAAGGAAGATATGTGGCACACTCTAGCAGTGTGTGGTTGGGACCCTGAGGGCATAACGAAATACCTGTCCCCAGCCTCCTGTGGGGCTCTCCGCCAGCCCCTGCGTGGGAGACAGCTCTGCGCACGGCAGCTCTGCTGGTCCGCCTTACATACATGCCGCCTGGTGCCTCTGCCCGTTCCTGCCGTGTCTACCCCAAAGTGTCCCTGCTGCCATCATCACTGTAAGCCCCCAGAGAGAGCAAAGCGACCTGCACCTCTGGTCTGATAAAGACAACAGACCATCCCCAGACTGTCTAAAGCCAGAGGGTCCTTTCCACCTCCCGCCAAGAGCCACGCCACGGAGCCCGCATAGATGGTGAGGCCATACCTCCAACCCAGGTGAGGCGAGGGGCTGAAACGGGAAGTTAATTCCCGGAGCAGGAGAACCTGAAGCTGTCCCCTGGGGGCACAGAGCGGAGACGCAAAGCAGCGCTATTGCCCCGAACTCAATGAGGAGAGGGACCTCGCGACAGGAAACCAATGGCACCGTCCCCTGGGAAATTAAGCTGAAGCTGCCCTCTCTGTTTGGGGTCATCGTTTGCTTCTGTTGCTTTTGCCCCCTTGACCCTAATGAAGACACCCTAGAGAGGGGGGCCGCTGACAACAAACAGGGGCGCAGGAACCAAAAATGGAGGTTGCTGCTCACGCCAGGGTTTCCTTGGCATCACCTGGAGCGTAGCAGGGAAACATCAAAATGGAAGGAAAAAACATTTTAACCACCTGGAAATACATACAAGCCATTCTACAGATTTTACTTAAAAGGAAAAAAGGGTGGGGCTGGGCGGTGTTGCTCAGTGGGACAGCGCTTGCTTGCTTGCAAGCCTACTGTGCAAGGCCCTGAGTTAAATTCCTAGCACTACCAAAAACAAAAACAAAAAAGGCTGGAGGGTGATTTTTTTGTGCCATGGGGGGCTGTACCAGGGAGGGACACTGGCTCTGAACACAAGGTCATTCCCACTCCCCATTTCCTCCTACTGGCCAGAGATAGACCCTAAGCACCACAGTTAAGAGCAGCTAAAAGCCTAAAACAAAACCAAAAAAGGAAAAACTAATGTCGGTCGGGCAATCTCAAAACCAAATTTGAAAGAATTTATATTTACAAAACGAAAGTATACGAAATAGCCATTCGGAGTCACCATCCTGCAATGATTGTGTCCTGAACACTTTAAATTACTTGGATTCCCATATCGTTTTTAGTACACGTGTTTTCCTAATGAAGACCTCTCCTTAGCTGAGCTCCGTGGAGCAAACCTAGAATCCCAATCACACAGGAGGATCACAAGTTGAAGGTCAGCCTGCGCAACCTTTTGAGACACTGTCTTGAAATAGGATTTTAAAAAGCTGAGAATGTAGCTTAATGGTAGAGCACCCGTGGGTTCAATCTCCAGTATCCCCCCGAAAAAACAGTAAAAAGAAAAAGAAAGCAACCCTTCCTTGTTCTTGGCTCTCCTCTTCACAATCGTTGATGTTTCATTGCATCTTTGCTTGTGCAAATCCAATTTTCCTAATAAACTTATGTGAACCTGCTGTGAACAACAGAAAATTTTGAGCACATAGTGTATATAATGTTAAATTATGAATTCACACTTATGAACATTTGAAGATATTGATACTTGATATCCTCTTAAGGAAAACTGGTTAGAATTTTATTGGAATACCTGTTTAGGAAAGAATCACAACTACATGGTTTTTTAAATCTTCAGCGTAGTATGTTAAGAATTGTAGACAAACTGAAATGCATGTGCACTGATCCTCAGCACAACCAATAACATCCCAACTATGCAAGAACAAGGCCCAACGGCGAGGAAATGGATGAGTCGGATCCCCATGAACACCGCGGTGGGAAAGTAAAACAGGGCAGCCATTAAGGAAAACGCTGTCATGACAGGACCAATACCATGTGATCCGACTCCTGGGAAGGATCTAAAGTAGTCGGAATCGTAGACATCGTAGAAAAGAGGTTCGCAAGCACTAGAGGAGGGTGCTAGAGAATCAGGGTTTACTAGCTATAGAGGTTCAGATTTGCAAGATGAGAAAGTTCTGAGGATCCGTTGAACAACAATGTGAATACGCTTAGTGTTACGAAGCTGTACACTTAAAAATGGTTAAGACGGTAGTTTCTATGTTGTTTTTTACTACAATAAAAAAATCCTGGGGGTGGGGAAGGACGGAGAACAATCCCAAATTTGTACCGCTTACTTATCTTTCTTTTCACCCATTCAATTCAAGAAACCGGCAGTCCAGTCCCTCGCCCACCACTTCCCTCCCTCTCTGCCCGCACACCTCACTTCAGCACTCCCGTGTGGTCTTTGTGGTGCCACACGTCCTGGCTCCAGGGCACTGCGAGTAAAATAAAAAGCTTTTTCCTTCCTGGCAATCATTACACACACGTGTCCTACTGTACCTGCTCAAATCAGGTCTGGGGAAATGGTGAGAACAATTGGCACAGCAAGCAGGGTAGTTGGAGCCTAACGGGGATGATGGGTCATCGACTGCTCTGGGCTTTATAACTGACCCCAGGGGCAGCAGCCACCTTGAGAGGCATGGTCGTTGTGGACACTGCTTGATGGCTGCTGCTTGTGTTGCTGTTTGTCCGATATTTCTCTGCTCTCCCAGCCTCTAGTTGGGGAGCTGGCAGTGTCTGTCCCATATGTTCCTGCGCACAGCCCAGCCGTGTGGAGGGTCGTGTGAGGTACTACACGAGATAGAAGACCAGCCACCTGCAGTGCCACAAAGCATTCCGAGATGAGAAGCACAGGGTGCGCAGTGGCCCCGAAGGAGTTCCAAGACGAGGGACTGGTGCACATACCACCCCAGTGGTCTGAAGAAGAGGGGACTGGGGTGCACACTACCAAAGAGGCTTCACAGAATACCATACAATTGTACAATAGAATGCCATATCCCGGAAGCAAACCGTTCCAAGACCCCTAGAGTGCTTCCTGCAAACTGCACTGGATCCCCACCTACAGAGGGAGGGAAGCTGCATGCCCCGTCCACAGAGCTTGCCCTATGCCTTTCTTCCCTCTATCTTTGCCGGAGTTCTGTCTTTTGTAATAACCTAATAACCCAGGAAGTAAACACTTTTCCTGAGCTCTCTAAACTGATACAGCAAACCGATTAATGCAACGGGAGGGCAAGAAGCAGGGGGCCGGTAACCCACACCTGTAATCCCAGGGAGGTTGAGACCAGAGGATCGTAGGTTAGAGGTCAACACGCAGTAACTTGCAAGACCCCATTTCAAAATTTAAAAAATAAAATAAAATGCGGCTGGTGGTTTGGCTCAGTGGCAGAACACCCGGGGTTCAATCCTCAGTTCCACGAGAAAGGAAGGAAGGAGGGAGGGAGGGAGGGAGGGAGGGAGGGAGGGAAGGAAGGAAGGAAGGAAGGAAGGAAGGAAGGAAGGAGAGAGGGACAGAACCTCCACAGCAATATACGCCTGACTCACAGGGACTTGGAATGTTGAGGCAGAAGGATAGTTCAAGTCCAGATTGAGTAATTTAGTCAGCCCCTGTCTCAAAATAAAAATAAAAAGGATTGAGGATATAGCTCAGAGGTGGAGCACAACTAGGGTCAATTCCCAGTACCGAAAAAATTAAAAAGACACAGTGGCTACGGGGAAACCAGAAATCATGTTCACGCTTCCCACCCCTGACTCCGACTGCTCAACCCTTGCGTTCTTCATTCTGTGTCAGCCGCAACCTCTGTGGCAATATGCGGCTCTTACAAAGCACCAAGTTTGCCAGCCGTGGTGGCAAATGCCTATAATCCCAGTATGTGGGACGCTTTAGGAGGAGGATTGCAGGTTCAAGGCCAGCCTCAGCAACTTAAGTAGACTATGTTTCAAAAGTTAAAAATGTAAAATGGCTAGGGGTATAGATTGGAGGTAGAATGCCCATGAGTTCAATCCCCAGTACTCCCTACCTCCAAAAATTGCAAAGATTTTAGGAAAACAGTAGAAAAAATGGAAGGGAATTCCAGTGAGGGAGGTGGGAGGGAAGAAGGAAGTTCAGGGTAGGAAAGAGACCAAATAATGTTATTGTATATATGAACGTATCGCTATGAATCTCACTGCCATGTACAATTGCCATGTACCAGTGAAAAATTAATTAAAATAAAGTGCGAAGTTGCGAACACTGTCTGCATCAATGAGCTTCTTGCCGTTGGTGGCTGGCAGGAGAGATTCTGCTTCATCTGAAGCAGCTGATTGCCACCAAGGCGCCACAAGAGCCTGAATTATTCTGTTTGAACATAAGCGCTGTAAGGATAAATTCAGAGGCTATTTTGACTGATGCATTGTAATTACACATCATAGAGAGATTCAAAGTGATACAGTCATATATGCTCACAACATCACTTTAGATCCTATTTTAAAAACTAATCAGTAGCATTCAAATATTACCATACACAAAGAGCATGAGAAAATGGCAAAACAACATGGACATTGTATTAACTGGGTTTTGTTGTTATTGTTTTGTTTTGTTTTGTGATACGGGGGAGGAGGATTGAACCCAGGGGCATTCTGCCTCCGAGCTACAACCCCAGCCCTTTTTATTTTTTTATTTTGAAACAGGGTCTCTCTAGGTTGCTGAGAGTCTCAATAAATTGTTGAGGCCGGTTTCAACCCTGTGATCCACCTATCTCAGTTTCCTAAGTACTGGGATTACAGGCGTGCGCCGCCACGCACGATGTTTTCTTATTTTCTATATTCTTGTTTTGTGGGGGGGATACTGGGATATAGAACCCCCGTGCTCTATCTCTAAGCCCCAGCCCTATTTTATTTTTTTTTATTTTGGACCAGGATTTCGCTAGGTTATCAACCACTTGCATCAAAACTGCGATCCCAAGCTGGGCGTGGTGGCACACGCTTGTAATTCCTGTACTTGGGAGGCTGAGACTGGAGGATCCTGGTTCGCACCAGCCTCAGATACTTAGTGAGGCCCTGTGCAACTTAGTGAGACCCTGTTTCAAAAATAAAGAATAAAAAATAGGGCTGGGGGTGTAGCTCGGAGGTAGAATGCCCCTGGGTTCAATCCCCAGTACTGCAAAAAAAAAAAAAAAAAAACCAACTGTGATCCCAAGCCAGGCATGGTTGTGCAAACCTGTAATCCCAATATTTGGGAGGCTGAGACAGGAGGATAACAGATTTGAAGCCAGCTTCAGCAATTTAGAGAGACCCTATTTCAAAATTAAAAAATAAAATGGGGTTGGGGTGTAGCTCAGAGGTAGAATGTCCCTGGGTTCAATCCTCAGTGCCAAAACAAAAGAAAACACCCTGTGATCTTCCTGTCTCAGCCTCCCAAGTACTGGGATTACAGGCATTCCCCACTGAGCAAAGCTACTTATTTTCTATATTTTTATTTTATTTTTTATCTTTATTTTTTTGTGGTGCTGTCCTAGAACCTGCCATCCTCCTGTCTCAGCCTCTCAAGTACTGGGATTACAAGCGTGTGCCGCCACGCAATTTGAGGATTTCAGATTTGAGGAGCCCCTTCTCCCAGGATTAACTAATTCCTAGAGATAACAAATTTAATCTTCACTACGCAAAGCAACCAATCCTCAATTCACAGCCTCCGACCCTCTCCTTTAATTAGAGCTCTACTCTCAAGGACACTATCCACTGTCCTGATGACTACTGGGCCAGGAGTCAGACAGCTGAGGATCTGCCCTATAGCCCAGAGGCTACTGAGACCATCCAAACTATCCCGTCTTAAGTTTGCACCGCTCGCTTACCTAGCTTCGCCCAGCTGGCCCCCAGAAACCAGGGTAAAGACCGGCCCACAGATGCCCTCTCTCGCCAGCCCCTCTCACTTCCGCACTTCCCTGCCTGGCCCTGTGGGATGCGGAGCCTCTTGTGTCTTGGGGACCCTGAGTCTAATAAAAACCTCTGCCTTCTTAGCAATCCCTTTCTTCAATCTGTCGTCTCTATGCCCGCTCAAACCAAATCCGGGGTACAGTGTTGCACCGCTTGGCACAGGAGCAGGGTGGTTGGAACCAGAGATGAGGGATTCTTCCACTGCCACGGGCTTCAGAGCTGGCCCCGCGGACAGCGGGCACTGCTTGAGAGCTGCGCCGCCTGGGCCCCGTGCTGCTCGCCCGCTTCTGCTGCGTGTCCTGTCGGGTATCGCCCTGCTTTCCCAACCTGCACCTGGGGAGCTGCAGGAGCTGAGTCCTCCCTGAGCTGCAGCATGGAGCGCTGCGTGGAGTTCTACTGGAGAACCCTTTATGGGATCGCACACAGTCCCAGGCGCCAGCAGTGTCACCTGTAGGTGATACAGTAAGTGATCGTGCACCTGCACGAGATACGGTACCACCTGCAATGCCACAAAGCGTTCAAAGAAAAGACTGGGCAGTGGGACAGCCCAGAGTTCCAAGAGGAGAGGACTGGGACAAACCGTACCGCAAATGGTCCTGAGAGGAGGAAACTGGCACACAGTACCAAAAACGGTCCCAAGAAAAGACAACGGCAAACCATAACGAAAATGGTCCCGAGAAAAGGAGAGCCAGGAGAAGAATGTCGGGTACTGTTCCAAGACAAGAAGATGGGGCAAGAAGGCCGTCCTGAAGAATACCAGACCGGGGCGGGCTCAGTGGCATGTGCCTATAATCCCTGCACTTGGGAGGCTGAGAGAATTGCAGTTTCAAGGCTAGCCTCAGCAACTTAGCCAGATCCTGTTTCAAAATTTTTTTTTGGTACCGGGGATTGAACCTAGGGACGTTTTACCTCCAAGCTACACCCCCGGCCCTATTTTTTATACTTTATTTTGAAACCAGGTCTCACGAAGTTGCGGAGGGCCTCACTAAGTAGTTGAGGCTGGCCGCGAACTCGGATCCTCCGGTCTCCACCTCCCAAGTACTGGGATTACAAGCGAGTAACACCACGCCCGGCCCTGTTTCAAATTTTTTTAAAAAATTATTTGTAGTACTAGGGATTTAACCCAGGAGTGGTCTATCTCTGAGCTACACCCCCAGTCCTATTTCATTTTTTTTTTATTTGGAAAAGGGCCTCACTAAGTTGCTGAGGCTGGCCTCGAATCTGTGGATCCTCAGCCTTCCAAGTACTGGGATTACAGACATGCGCCACCAAGCCTGACAGAAATAAAATTTTTTAAAAGGGGCTAGGGGTGTAGCTCAGAGGTAGAATACTCCTGGGTTCAATTGGTAGTACAAAAAAAAAAAAAAAGAATGCCAGGACTTTCACTCACATGATCTCAGCCCTTCTTAAAGTACCCTCCTGAGAAAGCTGCCAGGGAAGTTTATCATTTGTTGTAACCAATAAACCCAAGGCTAGGTCCCTCACCGCCCCCTCGTTAAGTCTTTACCTAAAGGGGACTTACAGTTATAAACATATAGTTTGCGGAGCGTGGTGGCACACGCCTATAATCCCAGTACTTGGGAGGCCGAGACAGGAGGATCGAAGGCTCAAGAACAGCCTCAGCAAGTAGTGAGACTCTCATCAACCAAGCGGAGACCCTATTTCAAAATAAAAATAAAATAGGGTTGGGGGTGTAGCTCGGAGGGAGAATGCCCTGGGTTCAATCCCAAGTACCACAAAAACTATATATATTTCTTACAATTCAGAAGCTTCTTTCTCAAGAACCAGATAGCCATCAAGTTAATCAGCAAGAAGGATCAAGCCTTTATTTCCCAGTTTCTGTGGGATAATAGAACCCTAACTTAAATACCTTTGGCTAGCAGATGCAGCTGACCTAATCACATTGATACTGACTGTTGTGTACTATCTCTTCCTCTTTTGAGCATGGAAATCAGTTAATCTGGAAACATTATGAAATGCATATACTTAGGTTTCAAGCAACATGTTCATATTTGTTTCCTGCATAACACACCAAAAATCCAAAACTCCATGACTTGGTAAGATTCAAATGAAAAGAACAAAATTACAGCAACATCCCTAGAATTAGAGTAAATTCTAGAGCAATGCAAAAGAGTTCTATTAGTATGCTTAACAACGCTGAAATTATATGTTAATAGGTCAGATTTCTTTTGCCACTGATTAGTAGAACACATTACCTACACAGTATTCCAATCAGAATCAGAACTTTCAGACACATTACTACTAATGTTGAGAACTATTCTTCTTTTATGTCGGTGCTGGGGATTGAAGTCAGGGGCATTCTACTTTCAAGCTACATCCTCAGCCCTTTTTAATTTTTTGTTTTGAAATAGGGTCTCGTAGGTTGCTGAGGCTAGTCTCGAACCTGCAATCCTCCTGTCCCAGCCCCCCCCCCAGTACTGGGATTACAGGCATGCACCACCACACTCGGCTAAAGACCACTTGTAAGCCTTGTTTCCTTGCAGT